>JBCAUA010482193.1:0-17218 GCA_038406235.1 Peronia verruculata | reverse complement strand
TACATACATACATACATACATACATACATACATACATACATACATACATACACATACATACATACATACATACATACGTACCCATAGTCCTGGTGCCAAACAAACTTGCCTCCCTTCTCGGCTTCCTTCATGATCAGTTTGCTGTGGTAGTGGTAAATCTCTCCACCCATCAACTGTAACAACAGCATTGATATTTATCTATCTATTTGTTTATCTGTATGCGTCTAATCCATTCTGGGTATGTCAACTTATTACTGAAGTTCCCATTTTTCATCCAATAGTGAAATCAGGTCAGCAGAAAAATATGACAATCCATTCAAGATTTTGCGTATGATATATATATCATTATCACCTGTCTTCAAATTTGGAAAAAATAATGATAAATTTGTAAAAAAATGAAATTCTCGGGAAAAGAGAATATCATAAAAGACAATATTTGGTGTAGGTTCGCTACATATTAATGCAAGTCCATTGCCAAATCTGAAATCGGAACAATAGCTTTTTCAGAATAATATCATTGGCCGTTATGCCTGCCCGTTAGGCTTTCAGGTTTCGACATGTGAATACTAACCTCCTCACTAGTTCCCGCCATTTTCTGGCACCTGGCCACCATGCCTGTCACGTCATCACCCGGATTGCTCCAGATACACAGCCTGCTTTGTGTGCCGTCCTTGCTCTGCATCTTTACACACATACAACATGGCGAAGCTAAAAAGTATGAAGACCTGGATTGTTGACATAATGTCATTATGAATAAAACAGAGACTAGTAACTACTCATATTGCTCCTTTTTTCTGAGAGGAACCATGGAAATAGCTCAAAGATTTCCTGTTGAAATTGAAATATAAGCTTTTTTCCCTCACAGATACATCTATGTCAGATTTTCCACAGGCTGACGTTTTAAATTTGACATCAACAACAAAAAAGCAATTTATTTTTCTCCCTTCTACATTGTTCCTTCTATAAACTTTGTCTCAGCCAGGGGAAGTAACTTGGATGACGAGAAATAGTTCCCATTTATAGTGTCTTGTCACATAAAATCACAGCAAACTAGGGTAGAACACAGTTCGTGTTTTAGGATGAAATAAACAAAGAGAGAATGGGATTAAAGTATGACTAGATAGAAGTATATAATTACAGAGAGATAGATACAATGACAGACAGACAAGCTCACAGACAAGCAGCCGAGCAACCAGTCTGATAGACAAATGGATAGATACAATGACAGACAGAAAGATGGGTAGGTGGACAGATGGATGGATGGATGATGGATGGATGGATGAACCTCACAACAAATGAATTGTCCCAGATACTGTTTTCCCCTTCCAATGCTTGCTTTATTCTGCTCATCTCATTTTTGCCAAACAGGCCTCTGTGTAAAAGTAGATAAATAAATAAAATTTAATTACTATACATTATCTTTGTTATCATCAGCCCCCCCCCCCCCCCATAACAGGAACAAGAATAACAACAAGGGTAATAAAAACAACAATTGCAACAAATGAAATGTGCAAAAGGTTATAAGATCTATGTTCATATCTCGTTATATGTTCCAATATACACGTTAAAGAACTCTTGACAGTCATTTTAGAATATACAATACATATTATTGTTCCATTATTATAGTGGAGACCTCTCTCTGTGTTGATTATAACATAAATTGTCGTATCATGTGCCAATTAAGCATATAATCCGAGAAAGAAGAATACAAGAATATATTATTATGCTCAGCCACTGAGCATCAAAATCAAGACTGTGATAATAATAATAATGATAATAATAATTATAATAATAACTCATTTTCAAAACCAATAATAATAAATTAAACATAAAATGAAATAAACTATGCATCTGATTAATTTCGCCATCCGTCATCAGGACCAGTAGAAAAAAATGTAATGCTGATCATAGCAGCACAGAACTGTGGGTACTGAATAGAGCAGCAGCCTTCCTGACTGAAGTGATTTGTAATGGTCGTTAGTATGGTAGTAGCAGCATAGTCGCGACTGACAGCCCCAACTGGAGGAAAGCCCTGACACAACATCTGGAGTCAGGTGAAGAGAGACACAAGGTAGCAGCGACTAAGAAGAGAGGCAGGAGGAAGGCACAAAATGTATATCCTGCTGCAAACCATGTGTGCGACATCTGCAGGAGAGACTGTCATTCTCGCAATGGGCTCCTCAGGCTTAGACGACGCTGTGTCAGACACTGACAAAAACATTAAGGACACTTTCCATAGTAAGCAATGACTGAAGGAGGCCAACAACAACAGCAGCACAGTAGTGAAATCTATAGTACCGGTAGTGACAGTAGTAGCACCAAAGGTAGTAACAATCATAGCAGGAGAAGCAGTAGCAGTAGAGGTAGTACACGCATAGACGTAGTTATAACAGTAGTCGTAGCAGTGTTACAGTTATAGTTGCAGTTGACTAGTAGTAGCAGTGGTAACCATCGTAGTGACAATAGTAATAGTAGCAGTGGTAGTAATTCTAAATAAAGACTCCAGTGGAAAAAAGCATGTGTCACATTTTCTACAAAGGGAGAAAAACAGAAATCAAAGTTTCTAAGTCTATAGTTTTTTCACTGTATGCTTTTTTAAAAAAAAACTTTCTTTTTAGCGGAAATTGCCTGTTTTTTCCGAATTATTGTTCAACAAGTCTTAGCGGTGTGTTTTATAACGTCGGCGGAATAACAAAAATGTGACTTATCTGGCTTTTCCATTAGAGTCTTCAAATGCAAACGAACTATGCGAGCAGTTAAATCTACTGTTCACAAAACATGTAGCATCAAAACTGAACACAGTACATATATAATAATATAGTAATGGCTACCTGACGAGAACATAACCTTCTTGATTGTACTGATTCTTCATTTCGTCAGTGGCTATGAAATCTGAGCCGGTCGCATGAAAATCTGGAAAGTATAAGAGAGGCGCTTGCAATGGAAGGAGAAATTTTACAATATTTTCTTTTCTTTTCTTTCTCTTTTGTTCCTCTCTCTCTCTCTCTTTCTTGTTCTTTCTTTCTCTTTTGGGAGGGGAGGGGGGGGGGGTAACTGTAGGCGACTGATGTGATTTTTCTCGCTTGCTTTTCGACACATCATGACTGCACAAAATAGTGTTATGCATGAAAAAAGAAAAATAAATAAATAAATAAATAAAACAAAAACAAAAAAAAAAAAACTTCACCATGAAGTAAACCATAAGCTCCATGTAGACTGTTCCCGATATTTCTCAACCAAGATTATCAGTACGTAGATAAAGCAACAAGCAGTGCATGGTTGTTATAAGCTATAGCTGTAACAGTTGGAGACATAATATGTCGGTCAGTTATGATAAGAAAAGTGGAAGAAGATTACATATGAAAATATAAAATTACCTTTCAGGGCCATTTTGTTAGGGCGAAAGCATCAAGACGCAGGTCTGATGTTGGGAGTTCCTCTATTCTGTTTGTCTTAGGACACGATATAGAGATCTGGAAACTGTTTCTGCCTGGAAAATGAATGTGTAGATAGCGTCACTACTGGCTGCACAATGGCTAGTAGTCCAATGCTATCAGTAAGGCAGTGGCCCACATGAACTTTGACCTGACCTCACGAGTGCGTAAATATGTGTGAGAGATAGGCTAATCAATTACATTACTGGACAATCATTACAAAACATTGTCATCAACATCAATGGCATAACCGTGATTGGGACAGACGGATGGGCAGTCTTAATGAGAGCAGAAATTTTGGTCTTGGCTTGTAAGCTGAATCATAACAACGTGAACAGTAAAAGCATAATCATTACCACAACAACAACAATAACAGGCACAACAGTAACAATTATACAGAAGTGTCAGTCTGTCTATATGAAAAAAGTAGGAAAAGTTCCTGATATGTTCTTTAGCAACACATAAACTGAAGTACGTAAATAGTAAAAAATACCGGATTTGGAGTCAACAGAGAAATTACTGACAGCCAAAAAGTAGGAAATCCTACTAAAGTAGGAAGTTTGACATCCCTGATTATAAGGACACGAGGATGATGGCATTCCATGGGAGACATCCCATCGATGGTGGGCTTTCAGCATCTGCAGGTGGGAGCAAAGAACCTACTTATATACCCCGGATCTCAGCGGGGAGGGTGGGGGTGGAATCGTAGATGAAAAGGAAAAGAGGTGAATAGAAGAAAAAATGGACGAACTACATCCAAGAATGGAGAAAGAAAACATTTGCAGAAACCCAGACCTTAGACATACACAGCGAAAACCACCGACATATGGGACCTTGTGGTTAGGCGTTTGCTATTTTGCGAAAAGCTTACACAATTTAGGTTCGGGTTCGAATCTAGGATCTGTCTTCGGTGGATGGGAAGATTCCAAGATAGAACCTGCATTTCTTCAGTGATTCAACGGTCCCCTGGCTTCCTCTAAGTAGGGAAACCTACTTGTGAGAGATACCTTGCGTGCGTCACCGTGCATTGAAGAGTCCCTGGCAGTCAAAACTCGATGAAGAATAGGTGGAGTTCCGCTGATAAGGCAAAGTTTCCAAATTCCATATTTCTACCCACAAACGGTTTCATCAAGAGACAGATAAAGTTATTCTTACTTTCTTAGGATTGATAGGAATTGGAAAAAAACGCCGAGATAACCACCTGCAGGTGGTTGAAAGTAACATAAGATAGCGGATGGAGAGAACTGGTGCACAACTCCCTTTAGGAGGCGCCCTAGAGACTCCAGCCGGAGTTAAGGGCTAAGAAGAAGTTAATGGTTCAGAGGTGCCGTCACGGGCTCTTATTTTTTTTTTTCAATGACTCAACAGTTCACAAGGCATCTTAGACAGGAAAGTTCGGCGTCTAGCTTTCTCAGATAAGGAAGAATAAATTTCGGAGGTCCCGTTATGCACGACAAAGGACTTTTAGCAGTCAAAATCAAATCAAGAGGAGGGGATGTCCGAAATGTCTACCCAAATTGGACACATATACATTTATATAGTCGGGAAAACTCTACTTTCTTGGGAATGGAAGGCAAACAGAATAAATAAGAAAGAAGCATGATAAATGTGGGGCCCTCTCACCTTAACCACCTCTGAGATCTGCTCAGATAATCTGCGTCCGTTGAGTGAAATTATCAGGTCAGCACCCACTGTAAGGAAAGTTAACATTTTGACTGTGCATAAATTTCTATTCCCCAAGAGAACATAAGTTCTCTATGGACAAAATGACGTTTGTATTCGGGTTTACAGGCATATCAGCAGGATTACGGCTAAACTGTTCTGTACCAAAACGGCAAGATACGTTTATACGTCAAGAATAAAAGACGAAAGAGAGCGGGACAGAGGACAGGAGAAAGGAGCAGGGAGAAGAGATGTCACCGCTGGAACGTTGAGGATGGTATTCCATGAGAGACGTCTCACCAAAGGGCGGGATTTAACCGCCTGTAGGCGGGAGCATAAAACCTGTTTATATTATACTCCGGGCCCCCGAGGGGGTGGGGGGTGGGGTTGACTTATAGGATAAATAAAAGTATAACGCAATTGTTACAATAACAACAATAACAACAACGGTGGCAATATCAACAACCAACAGCATCAGCAACAAGAATAACATCAACAGTGAGGATAAAAACACGAAGCATGACAACAACGAATTGGACAACATCAGCAGATGCAACAGTCAGACGAGATAACCTGCAATAGGAGGTTGAAAGACGTATAATATAGAACATAAAGGCATTAGTCAATGAAAACGACGGCGAAAACAACAGCAGATCCAGTGAACAATTATTTGTGAAACTTTTTTTATTTGTCTATGCTTCCTCAACGCTACGACAACCCACCTCAATTTTGAATGAAATCGAAATCATGGGTGACTGGTCGCCTAAATACATGTAGGCCTAGTAATGTTTCAACACAACAATTTGGGTGACATTTTCGGCTTGAGCAACTAGCATGACGAACTATTGACTGGAAATCTAATTGTAGGTTACTAGTTGGGGGTATTATTAATGCACTGTTAATGTTAGATCTAAGGGTATAGATAGACCTAAGATTAAAGTTAAGGTCATGGTTAGTCTAAGACTAGGTGACATGTCACCCCCCCCCCCCCAAAATGACTGGGAAAATTACTAAAGCCAGACAAAGATCTTGACCTTGCTTTCCTAAGGCCCACTGAATATCTACAATGGAGCCTCAGGTTCTCAGGCCTGTTCCAACAGGTTAAAGGTGACGCTGAACATTCACTGTAGTGATCTTTATCCAAGAATCCTCTCTTTCAAGAATATAAGTAATTATTGTCCTTCTAAATAGGAAAATACGCCATACCTGGTCTACAAAAAAAAAAAAAAAAAAGACTCCGCCGAATCAGGCTTTTTATGTGTATCCCGGAAGTTCTCTTTCAAACTAATGATACAAACGTTTGAGAGAAAAACTGTCTCACTAGTTAATTTTTGATCAATAGCCTACATGTAGCCTAATAAATACAATTATATTATTATATACATTAAAGGATAGAAGTGGGGAAACAGTAGGTTGTTCTGTAATGGAAACGATTCTGTCTGGAACTGAAATGCCTTGACAGATGTCTTCTTCCCTCCTCGTCATGTCCATTCACACTTCTTTGTTCCTGTGTGATCGAAGCAACATTGAAATTCTTCAAATTTGGTTGTATTCACAGACGAGTCCGTAGTTCTCGTAGTTTGCTGCAAAAACTGCGAATGAACAGCCGGCAGAAGTCACTCTCTTGTTTTAAATGTTTAAGAACGTTGTGTTATGGGCAATAATGGCGGCATTTGTGATATCCAGCAGATGAGATATGATAGATCTAGACTGTAGATGTGGAAACTGAAAGTGGAGAACCGGTATCTGAGAGACAAACATTTTTTTTTTTTGGTCCTTTTCTGTATGAAAAAAAAAACAAAAACCCTCCGTCCTTTATTCAAAGGAAGAAAGAAAGTTACTAGATCTAGATCTAGATCTAGATCTATAGTAATAGTCTATAGATAGATCTAGATCTAGATCTATAGATAGATCTACTAGACTAGATCTAGATCTCTAGACTAGATCTAGATCTAGATCTATAGATAGATCTACTAGACTAGTCTAGGTATAGATCTAGTCTAGAATAGACTAGATCTAAGCTAGCCTGACCAGATCAGTGATCTAGAATCTAGATATATCTAGATCTAGACTCTAGATCTAGTTCCAACCAAAATTACTAGACCTAGAATAGTCTAGTCTAGATCTAGATCTAGACTCTAGTTCCAACCAAAATTACTAGATCTAGACCTAGAATAGCCAAGAGTCAGATTATGGTTTAGATTTTATTGAGAGAACCTGCCAGTTGTGGAATATGACACTTAAGGTGTCACTGGGAAAAGATCTAGATCCAGATGTAGAAGATATGGGTCTGTTAGGAGGGGCTTTAAGAATTTGATTTGAAGACCGATTTTATTTCCACTGACTGACTGTCACTAGACTAGTCTAAATTTCCTTGGTCATGTCACTTGATTCCTGTTGATTCCAGATCTAGATCTAATGAGTGGACATTCCCATGAGTGTCAGAAATATGATTAATAGACTGATTGGAGAGTTTTTAACTTTAATGACAATAATATGCTCATGCATTAGTATTGTTAAATTTCAGGTTTTGATAAACCCAAGGACAGCAGACATGTCACAGTCAGCAAGCCAGACAGAGTTTCTACAACAAGTGTCAAGCTGGAACATGAGACAGTGCCAGGAGAATCTTGATGACACTTTGCCCAAGATCATTGTATCCTTGTACTATATACCATGATGTTGTTAAATGTTACAAAAATTTTACATTTGTTTCTTACAAGATTTTTTGTTGTTTTTTTTTTAGCTAGAATGATATGGGAAAGAATACTTTCGTTTATTGTGAAGATACATCCAGGCTGACGAATCTAGATCTTTGCCAAAGTAAGGCACTCAAACTTAGGTTTTGAGATAGAATTTTTTGTCAAAAGTTGGGGAGGAGGGCAAAAAAACAAATATGAATGGTCTCATTCTGAATTTCCACATTGCAAGAAGCTTGATCTGATGTACCTAAAATTGCATTGTGAACAAAGGCACAAAATGACTCGTCTTTTCAATCAAGATGCATGAAAAATTATTTTTTCCATCCTCTTCTGTGATAGACATTGTTGTTACACTCAAAAGTTGCACATGAGTGACCCCCATGTTTATGAATTATCCATGATACAGTTCTCTATCACATGATGCTCACACTGAAACTGTTAGTCATCACAATATTCTCACTTTGTAAGTTTAAGACTGAGAACAAGTTGACTAACTAAGCATCTCCTTTACTTATCAACTTTCTTTTTCTTTTTTATTGAAAATAAAAAAAGTAGTTTTCACACCATCATAAACATGAATATATATACCACCAGTAGGATATGTGCCTCCTATTGTATTGGTGCACTTGTTGTTAGACTGAAAAATGATGATATCACCATTAAAGCTGCTACAAGTATATTTATTATAAGTTTATTAGCACTTAATTGGATACAGTCAAAACTTGAAGAATCTGCCTTCATACAGGAGAGCATAGGTCAGTATGGCATGTTGGACGTGCTGTTTGATTTGAGATTAAGTATTTTTTTTTATATATATATATAAAATTATAAAGATTATCTTTTTCAGTACTATATAACCATTTAAACTAAAGCCAGAGACATCCTGCAATAACAAAATGGTTGTGATAGGGTTGAGTTATATACACTGATTTTAAATGTTGTACAATGAGATGTTATCTTTGTGTTTGAAACTGTGTCGTAGACAGTTGCTTCATTACATAAAATCGCTCAATCTGTGTAGTCTGTTTAATCTTTCCTTACATTAAAATATGTTTCACTCTGAAGATTTGTAGCAGTTTATTAAATTTTTAATGGGACAACATGAACTTTCATTGTTCAGTTAGGTAGTCTATTATTTTCAGTCATAGGTGATGAAATTCAGCTAGATGGAGTTTATGAGGTATTATTTCAAGCTGTCATGAAAAATAAGATAAAAACATTTCAAGAAATTCTGATGCCCACTCATGGGCCCACTGTGTTTCATCCAGGTGTTGAGAGAAATAATTTTGCCTTTTCAGATATATTAAAGATAATCTGCCAATCCCTCCTGCCTTGTGTCCCAGTTGAGGAGCTGGAAGATCGAATCTTCAGTCAAATATGCAAACTGGTAAATAGCTCTAATCTCTAATTCAGCAAGTTGTCTTCTCCTTCTCCCAATTCTTTGCCCTTAACTCCTTATGATGGACTTGATAAAATGTGCACTGGTCTTGTCCATCTTTCACAGTTGGTGGGTCAGAGCTGGATCATGGCTAACATTTTCTTTATCCAATCCAGCCCATCATTTCTTCTGTCTTCCATTCTTTCACTTTCCATTTCCCTGTTTCTCATCATTTTTGTCACAAGGCCACTAGAGCTTGACATGCTATCAAGGCCATATGTTCTGAATTTTTAAGGACCCATTATAAGTCTTGCAGCCAGTCAAAATGAGAAGTGTGTCGATTTTCAACACATGGGGTTTTTGGTATCATGTGAAAACTTAATTCATACCCTTTCATTCGGTGAAAAAAGTTCTGAGCTAACTTTATTGTAGCCAGAGATATTGCAGTTTAAAGAGACAAAGGGGGACCTCCCCAATAATGACCAAAATTCTGTGAAACTTTAGTTTACATAAATGGTCGATTGCATAAATCTACATACCCACTTACCCACCTCACGAAAATCCGATTTTAATGAAGAAATATAAATTATAAATCGAGGGTACGACCAATATTATCTTATTTAGAAATGAATGCACTTTCGATTACTGCAATAAAAACAAAATTGATGTCTGACCCCCTCATCACATTCACAGTGAACCCCGCTTTAGTCCAGTGACTTACACCTCATTATGACTGGCCATGAGACATATTGTTTGATGATTCTGTAAATTGTTAAATGTATCAGATCAGATTCTGTCTTGAAAATTGCCTTTTTGTTGTTAATGTACCTTCTGGACTTGGAGATCTGTTTTTTAATGTGCATTGTGATGCAAAACAGATATGTGGCTGTAAACATTCATAACAATTTTGGGGAAAAAATGCATAATTTTACATTAGTATTTTGTGCAAAAATTGTTTAATGTTGGAAAGTAAAGTGTGCATGTATTGTAGTAAGATTAGCATTTTTGAGAATATTGTTGTAGATGTTAGCAGATATTAAACAGCCTTTTCAATAGAATGCTCACGTTGAGAAATTGTGACTGAATGCCAATAGAACAGTGAATGGATTGATATAAACAATAGATGTGATTATCCTCATACTATTTTCATTCAGACTTGCAGCTTCATGGATAGCAGCCTGAACAAAATCCAGCTGAATGTGACAGGTCCACTCAAAGATACAACGGAGGAGGTTCGATCCGTGGTGACAGAATGTTTGCAGGTAAATGAAACTTTTATGGGCCTCATTGAACCATTTTTTGCAAATTTCTAAAATAATAATGACAATCTGTGAGTTTTTAAATCATGAAATCTAAGAAACACCTTTACCTCAGTTGCATCTGGCCAGTTTGCAGCTCAATATTCCTTGCAGCACAGCATTTTGGTGACCATTTAAATACTTGCTACAGAAAAAGTGTGGCCGACATCAGCATTAAACTTCCACAAATTATGTTTTCAAGCATGCTCATTTTAACATTTAAGAACAGAAAAAGAAATGCTATTCAAGCAGTTTCTGTTTCAGAAGTTTTGAAAAAGCTATGTTTATCAGATTTTTTTCTTTTCTCATCAGGTGAAAATTGTCATGATGGCTTCAGATGAGATTTTATAAACTTTTTTTTAGACTTTTGGCACAAATAGCAATCTGAACAGTGTTAAATGTGTAATGATTCAAAGTATATTCCTGATATAGGTCTAAGTTTAGACCTTTTTAGATTTAGATCTAAATCTAGATTTAGCTCAGTTGATTACTGCATTCACCCACTTCACCAGCGGTTCTATCTAGATCTAGCAATATTAGGGGCATGCTCTGGATCATTATCAAAGTTGTATTTATAATGCTGTCTCAATCCATGTTCTCATCAAAAACTTTAGAAATGGTTTTATTCTTCTAATAAGCTGCCATATGAAATATACACCATGTGGACTGTCCTTTGTGCCCTTGAAATGTTGTAACTCAAAAACTTTCATTCAGAACTTGAGCAGATTTAAGTGAAACTAACATTACACACTGTTTGCTGTCTGTTGCCTCATATTGCTTTAATGGAAAAAGCACAGGAGACATTGATTGATAATGTGCTTCTCATACACATGTATCTCTTTATAGTATTGGATTGGTGTGTGTGTGGAGGGGGGGAGAAGCATTTGCCCTTCCTGTGTATTAACAAGACAAGGCATGAATGAGTGAACTGTCCACCACTGTTTAGCTTTTTTCTGTGGCATATAAGCATTGGAGATGCTATTAGTTGTTTATTTTGTTGACATGAAACTTGGGGAGAACAGGTGAAGATGAATGAATATTGATAACATCAAATGCGTTTTTAATATTAGCAGCAATATTTTCATAGAAAATGAAGGAATTTATTTTCCATAAGCAAACTCCAGGGTGAATTTGGGGCATGATTGATTGATTGGAAGATACATTATTCATTGAAGAATATTATGCAGATTTGTTAATGGTATTTTTTTTTTTTTTTTTTCTGTTTTTATATAGCTGAAATGTTTCCAACAAATTCTTGATTTTCAAGACTTCAGGCAAAGAGGAATGTAATTAGATGGAAATTCCATTCCTTGTTTGATATACTACTCTCTGTTTCTTATTTTAAATGTAGAGTATGACTCTTGTTTTTTTACCCTCAGTGGATGATGGATATTATGACATGTGTTGAAACTTTTGTCAAACATACATACATGGAGAGAAGCTCTGTAGAACTGACTAGCATCCAGTCCTTGCCAGACTGTGCAGTGCATGTACTGAAGCAAGCCTATGCCCACTGCAAGACCAGCACAGATGTGTATGGAGACTTGCTGGGGCATATAGCAGAACCCCTGTCTGCACTGTTCAAGAAAGCTCATGTCCTTCAGATGGTGAGACAGTTGGAAAATGACCATATGAGGATTGTCTCATTTTGTGTATAGTTATTTAATAATGTGTGGTCATGTTTCAGCTCATTGAGATGGGTGAGTTAAACCCATTTCTCTTCTTTGTAAGTGATATTTGCTTTCTATTAACCATCCTTCCATCCTTCAAGCCATCATCCTTTTCATATATTTACCTGTTTATTAAACCATTCATCATTCAAGCTATTCACCAATTTTTTTATATTATAAAAGTCTAGGTATCTCTCTACCCACCGACCCATGCATCCATCCATCCATCCATCCATCCATCCATCCATCCATCCATCCATCCATCCATCCATCCATCCATCCAGTAAATGATTCATTAGCCATTTCATCATTCTTTCTTCCATGTTCTGACTGTGTCATTCAACCTCATGTGGATGGTTTTCTCCATCCATCCATACATACATTGATGCATCCTGTCTACATATCTATAAAAGTGTAATTAAACCTCTTTCTCAGTCATTTCTAAACCTGCTGGACAAAATTTGCATCACTGGCCCACAGCTGGAAGAACATGTACTTACCCTGAGCTCAGGTAACATGTCATGTGTTTGCCTATCTATTAAAAAAACTGCATTCATGTATAGTTGTGCAGGGATGTCAAACTTCTGACTTAAGTTTAGAATTCCAACTTTTTTTGTGGTCACCAACTTTTCTACTTTTTGCTGATCAGCTGTCCACAAAGCAATCCGTTTTTTAAATAATTTTTAATGCGACACAAAGTGCAAGTAAATCCAGAAGCGAGATAGAATTTTGCACGTGCTCTGTATAAGAGTCAAACTGCCCTTCAGCGGCTTTTCGAAGATTGAAATCAAAGTTCATAGTGCTCAATTCCTCATAACTAACTGACAACATGCAGTCGACTGGTCACGTAAGAGTTTTTGATGGGAAGATCTACACATCAAAGTACTGACATGAACAAATATTACACCACTCATCTCAGAAAAAATAATGTAAGAGCTGTTTGCAAATTTTTCTTACTCTTTGGTGAAAACAGCTTGACATCCATGGTTGTGACATGTTTTCACGATTTATGTAGAGCAAATGTTTTGTGGCAAGGATAACACTCTTCATGGTCTTATTGTATACAAACTTCTGGTCTTCATATCAAAACAACATTGGAATTAATAGAAAACAGTGAAGAAATTATTTTCTGTCACCGTTTTGAGTAGATCAGTGATACAGAAGATTTAGATTAACCAAAGTATATGAAGGACAGTTTACACAACTTGTTGCAACGCCAGTCTCATGACATGATCAAACATGCCTATTTGCACAATAAGCTATTTTGATTGTTTTATTGAATTTCACCATGATACATCCCTAAACGCTTAAAGATGTTTTGGCTGTGTTTATTTACCTTGTTAACTGAAGTTAGCTTTTTGTGTTTATCATGCATTTTATCCTGAGAGGATTTTGGTTGCAAAACAAACGTTTTTTCTTTTTTTTTTTTTTTTTAAACTTTAATTTAAATAGGAAAGTTCTTGAATCAGTTAATAATAGGTGCTCTTATCTGAAAACTTATACTTGATACCCAAAGGAGTTTAAAAAAATGTCTTTTTTAACAAATTGCAAGTGTTCAAAGATAATAATTGCTGAACACCTGACAAAATGTCAAAATCGAAAGTGCTGAACCTCTGGTACATTCTCATAGAATCATTGATATTCTTTTTTAACCATTGAATAATAGATGCATCTAAAAAGTTTTTGTGTCAGGAATAATAAATATCTTGTCTGTACCTCAGTCTGTACTGGATTGTTTGAGATCTGTGGCATAGTGACAGGCCTGGATGTGAAGCTGGTCATCAGTTTATGGAAGGGAATTGCCAGGTCAGTAGTGGTCATTTCCTCCATATCTTCACTTCTGACATATGTAACTATGTTTTACTTGGGTTTGAGTAACAATTCTACTGTATATCTGCTTGAAAACAACTTGATTTTGCCACAGATTAAAGTTAGTAGTAAAAATAAGGGTTCCACTGCATTTTAGGAGCCAACAGACACTGTGAAATCAACCTAATTTGCCCAAGTTTTGATGTAGTCAGCATGTAGATATAACTTTGTCAAACACAGTGAATAAGACTTGCATGTATATAATTAGTCATCGGCTGTATGACAAAGGGATGAATAGGTAACATCATCTGTGCAACAAAAAGGCGAACCCTTTACTTCTCTGCATGACAAAGGGGCAAATTGGTCAATAAATTATCTGACTGATTCGCCCCTTTGTCATGCAGAGGTTAAGAGTTTGACAGTCAACGGAGTTAGAAATCAGACAGGCTGATGAAACCATTTGGAGCATGGCCCTCAAGTATACATGAGTTAGCTTATGAGATGGAAGATAAAGTAAGAATCAGTCCTTCAGAATTATAAGTCAATAAAAAATATTTACTTTTCTTTTAATTGATATAATTGGATTGGACAACAATGACATTTTTCCCTATTGATGGGGTAGGCATGACTCAGCAGTTAACCATGTTTTTGCAAACTGAAAGTGTACTGCAAAAGTACAATAATCAGCAGTTATATGTCACTTCCATTAACAATAGATAAGACTTGTGACTGATTTCTGCAGATTGTGCAGCCAGCACCTGAGCTTGCTGAGGGACAGATTTGATATATGCCCACTCATCCGATTTCTGTCGGGAGAGATCCAGCAAGGTTTCCGCTATCTGTTTCAGCTTTGTCCTGGAGCAGACTCTGAGTCTTTGGTAAGATCTATGTTCTTTCTGTGACCAGTGGACTGAAAGCATCAGGTTAGATTAAACCAAGACAGTAACAGATGTGTGATATGCTTTCGCCCTGATTTAAAGAAGACATGTCTGATTTCCTATTTTTATTAGAAACAACAACATTTCATGAGACCATGTGAAATAAGTTGAATGGTAAAGGAGGCTTTCTGTGAAAATTGGATTTTGAAGTCATAACGATTGTGGAATCATGAGAGTTAATTCATCAGTGAATAACACAAAAAAGTCCAGGCATGTCAAATTTTGTACTTAGAAGGATTTCCTATTTTTTGGCTGTCACTAATTTCTCTCTTGGTCCCAAATCCGGCACTATTTACCCTTGATATTCTTCAGTTTTATGTGCTGCTAAAGAGTATGCCAGGAACTTTTCCTACTTTCTCATGGAGACTGATTGACATGCCTGAAAGTCATAGTTCAACACTATACACCAAAGTAAATACATTTAATTCTCGGCCCACTGATACCAGTAACCTCATACAGGAAAATTTGATTATTGGCTCATTTTACCTGATAACACAATAAAAAGACTACTTTTGACTGTAGCAAACGTCTTCACTGGATCTAGCTGTTTTTAATGTGCTACGTTGCAATCTTGTCGTATGAAGGATTTTTTCCATGTGCCTTATAATTTGTTATGTTAGTTGCTCAGATTGTTCTCTAATTCTACCAGTCTCACATCAGCATCATGCTTAGGACTAAGAATAATATTACTTGAAGGAAGAGAAAAGAGAAGAGGAACGTTTAACAGTTGTGAATAGAATGTTATAAAGTCCTTTTGCTTAGTTTGTGTGAATTTATATGTCACATTGTCAGATGAATTTGATTGTTATATCATCTGGAATGTTTCATACATAGAATTACTGGTATCAGTAACAAAGGGAAATATTCTGCTTTTGCCTTGCTGAAAAATAATTACCTACAATGCTTTCGTGCCAAGCTTTTTGCTTAATTGTTAATCTTTATGATCTGGTTGTCAGTAAGATTCAGTTTTTTTTTTTCTGCGAGGCTCTTTTTTGACATCCAACTCAGTTCAGTTTGTAGTATTTCCAAAGGACACTCTCTGGCAACACATGTATCACCTAGTATTGACAACATGGTATAAAACTTTGTCCAGTCTCAGGATGACAAAGAAGCCAGTCACCCGTCATTGACAGACTGATAAATTAAACCATGTGCCAACATACTAAATTTTAGTAAAGAATGATGAAAGAAAAAAACTGTTGCCAATTTTTATCTAAACCTGTATTTTAATGGAAGAGAATTTTCCTTTTCCTGCACTTAAATGTGAGAAATGTTTAGCTTTGGTTATGTTTGCCTTTGAAATAAATTTGATGCATATGTATTTTTTTGGCACATGGCTAATTTCATCATGCGGCCGAGGTTATTCTGTTATCACACAGCACAGGCAATGTGTGTTACGATTATCATAGAACATGATGACATATTTTATTCTTTCCTTCATAGGGTGATGAACAAGCCAGCAGGCTTGTTTTGATTTAAATCAACATGATTTAAATCAACCAATTTTTTTTATTTAAATCAAATTTGATTTTAGAATATTAATGGCATTTACACAGCTAAAACATTTGTATTGTTCATATACAAGGCTACCGTGCCGAGGTAAAACCTACTAACCCCGAGTTTCTGAAAAAATGAGATAATGCTATGTGTGGATCATACTTTATGCTTTATTCACTACTTGTTTCAATTTATACAGTAGTTTTCAAGAAAAAATAGGGCAAAACCTAGCAAAAGCTGTATTTTTCCTAAGATACAAAGGTAAACCCTAATATCAACATTGATTGTTTTCTTCATTTTTCTCGGAATTTGGTCAAACATAGTTACTAGGGTAGAAGGTGTCTCACAATAATGTATGGGATTCTATACACACTTCAATTCATTGCTACATGTGTTTGTTGAATTTATTGATTTTGATATGCCTCAATTGATATATATATAAGAAAAAAAGAGGACAGATTTAATTTACAAAAAATACAAGGAATACTAGTTGGAAAATAGTAAAAAAGTACAGATGTTCATTTTTCATCCTTAAGGCCCCAATCTTTCTGAGAAATTTTCAAGCCATCAACTTTTAAACTTTGTTGTCAAATGAAACCATAATTAATGTGCCTTATTATTTTTCCATCAATTTTGAAGATAAAAAATTTACATTATTTTAGGACACCCTAAACATCAGCAATACTCGCTATTATGTTTTTGATATGTGATATTGTATATCAAGCAAACAAGACATAGCCTTAAGGGGAGGGGGGGGGGGGCATCCTGGAGGTGATTTTTTTTATTACTAGAGTTAGGTTCTTTTAACCTTTTCCATCTTATTCAGCATG
>JBCAUA010482082.1:0-17218 GCA_038406235.1 Peronia verruculata | reverse complement strand
GGGGGATGATGGCCAGATCAGCAGCGGTGCCCCGACGGTCGACAAGACTACGGGAGATGTAGATGTAGATGTAGATCAATAGTGGGTGAAAGTTATACTCTTATAGCTCATTTTCAAAGCTGACCACAACTATCTTGGGTCTGAGATGGTTAAAAGGTAGACTTATAACATGTTCAATCAAGAGATCTCTGGCCGTGACATCAACTGACTTCTCGTTCATTCATGAACCAGGCACACGTGAAGAAGAACAAAAGCCGCATCATTGTCTGTGTGCATTTCTTTCTTTAATGTTCAGTCGGTGGAGCAGTGTTAATGTTATAATGCATTGTTAATATTATACTAATACATGTACATGTATCTTAAAAATGGTACAATATAAGATGAGCCTTAAAGATACATGCTGACAAACATTGCATTATTCTTGTTTCATGCATATATGTACATGTGCCAGAATGTGCTGAAAAAAAACAAACAAACTAAATATAATTTTCATTTCTATGCAGTGTAAGAAGAATTTGTTTTGTTAAACATGAAAAATTGTTCAATACTGTTAAAAAAAGTGCTATTTAAACATTCATTGTCCTAACCTATTCTAAGCATTTTTTCATTACAAATTTCCTGCCTTGCACAGTTTCATTCTCTGACTGGAAATTGGACTGCAAACATTTGCACACAAAGATGCTGGAAAAAATGTATATATTAAGAAACAAATAAAAATGGCTGGAGGTAAACTGTGACTACCTGATGCTTGATATAACTGCATCCTGAGGTTGTAGAGAAGATGCTACTACATGTAGAAAAAAAAATTAACAAAAAAATCTTTGGCACAAAAACTAAAAAAAAAAAAAAAACACCCTCTATACAAAAAAGTACTATAAATAATCCTTTATTTCTAGGCACAGATCTAATATCAACATGGTAATGGTTTCTCTCTGGAATTAGTTTTTTAACAGATCTCATTCTCATTGGGACAAGATCTACTAATCGAGTAGAAAAGTTATCAAGTGAGGAGTTGAGATATAATTCTTGCAAGAGCACAATAAAACCCACAGTAACAACAGTAACAACAACAGTAATACAATAAGAGAATCTGAAGGCACATCTCTGAGAACTTATTTACATCGTAGCTTAAAACTTAAAGCTAGTATTTCACTCAGTGAAATTCAACAGTTTTTTGTTCAGTAGTTTACAGATTTCATCTGAGGTAGAATGTCAATGTAGTCAGGAAAATCTTGCATCACATCTATGTCTGTAACAAATCATGTGAAAGTCCCAGGAGTATTTCGCCTCTTAAACATTATGGAAGTTTTTGGCAATTTATCATGACAACCCTGAATGACAAACATAGACAAAAGTGTACATATATTTACATGTACTAAGTTAATTTTGAACTATATAAAGAGGGGAAAAGGAGAAATCGATGCACTTTCGATATACAATATTGATCTGGCTGCTGCAGGCTTTAGCTCCAGCCATCGTGTTGCAAGTAACAGAAATCTCAAAGGAAAGAAAAAATCCTGTGGATTTTATGTCGTCATAAATGTAAAGGAACATTATTTTCAATATCCAATCCATAAGTTTGATTTTCTCATAAGATTTCTGATCCTTCACAACAGTCAACAGCCATATAAAAACAATTTAATAATTTAAATATATTTAATGATTACAGTTTGAAATTCAATAATGATATTCACTGTTTGATCATGTAATGTTCTGTAAGTAAAGGCAGCTGTCCAATACAAATTATCACACAAAAAAGGGACTAGTCCTTCAATGTGTCTCAATTCCTGTATATAAAAAAAAAAAGTACATGGTATATAATAAAATACAGCTTGGAATGCAACACTGTCATGTCGACAGATAATAAAATAAAGAAACAACAACGATGCACCAGTAACGACACACCATTTGTATGGTGGAGCTGGTCATTTCAATGATAAGATAAATTATTATTTAACTTATCAGATTAGAAAAATGTATCTGAGAGAGACATTGTGAATAAAACGAGAGAAAAAAAAAATAAAAAATTACCCGATAATGATACTTTTCCCACAAGATAATAACAATGACCCCTGATTCTTATCACACTGATTGCATAAGATTTTATATGAAACTTTCTCTTCGGCATTTATTTCACTGCCTTACAAAGACCACATCTACACTTGATTTCAACAATCCTTTCATTGTATTCAAGTTTGACTATCACCTACAAAATATCAGCGCTACAATCAATGAGGATCATTTATGGGAGGTATTCAGTAAAGAGACAGCAATTTCACGGTAGAGTCACTTTTCACTTTACACTAAACACACTGTACAGATTAATAGAGTTAAAGTTGAGGAGAATTCATGTCACAACTGCTAACTGTGATCAACTCCATAATTTTTGTGGGGATTTTATTTCATTTGCCAGCAGGGTCACACCTTTACTTAGGAAAAATACGGTGCGCATTCTTTGAGCAACTTCTTTTTGTACCCTTTCTTTGACAGGGAAATCTTGTGTTTGATTAGACTCGCAGAGGAGAACTTCACTCTACTCTACCCCTACTTTTGGAGACCTCCATTTGTTTTGAAATTTCACAAAGATATATATTTGATCTAGAAATCAAACAAACATAGAGTGTAGTCCTTTAGGCTGGCGTCGGACTGACCATACACCATACACGAAATGAACACATGGTAACGACTTGTGTGAGTCTGACTGGCCATACACCATACACATGGATGTGCATGTTCATTTTTTGTTTGTTGTATGGCCATAACTTGGACAGATGATGTTGATTTGCACTGTTTTTATCACTAGTTTTCTTCTCTCCTGAGTTGGTTAACCACTGGCGTGACAATGAGTGACCAAAGCAGTAGGCTACATCCGATCAGAGTAGAGAGTATTTGAAAGTCATCCTGATTGGTCTGAGCATAGTTCTGGAATTTTTCAGGGTCATGTAGCAGCTCAGGGTACAGAGTTGCATATTCACTCTCAATCCGGCGGGTACAGCAGATAGGTCTATATTACATTTTTCTTTGCTGCGAAGCGTGCAGAATCACATGATCAATGATCAGAGGATCATCTAATAAAAACATTTTGCGAGATGAAACACAGAACACATGCACGACATTCAAACCACAACTGTTCTGAGCTGCAAAAGTGTATGGTGTATTATGTATGGTCAGTTAGACACCCCCCTGTATGGTGTATGGTGCATGATGTATGGTGTATGGTTAGTCCCACGCCAGCCTAAGATTCTTTGTGAACTGATGTTTGCTCAGCATTTGCACAATGAAATCAAACTCCTTCAGTCTTCAAGAAATTCCTAATGATTACTATTCTAATTTTGATGTTTGGCATGGACTTTAAGAATTGCTGTTCATAGTACTTCAGAACAATGTTACTAAATTCATCAGACTAGAGTCAGTGATTGAAATGGACATACTTTAGCATGTCAGATTTTACTGTTTTCATGATGAGGAGAGTGAAATGGCACTGAGACAAAGTAGTAAAATAATCTTTGTGAATAACAAAAAAAAAAAAAAAAGAAATGCATACTACATTAACCCTGAAGAAAAAGATCATGCTCAAAACGATTTGGTAGAATGAGGGGAAGTGAGGAAACAGAAAAAATGCATGGAATGGTAGAGGTGAAATTTGGGAACACTAAATATATAATAATTACACTTTTTTGTAAAAATGTGAAATTTCTGGTTTCATGTTGGAAGATCTTCAAAAGGTATAAAGATTATTTACAAGAAATTACATTGCCACATTCATTAACATATGCATATTCCATGCACAACTCCATTTTAACATACACATCTTGTGAAGGCAAAATTGATAGAATCAGCACCACATATCACAATTCTTAATCAAATCATGACATAAGTTTGTCTTTGAGCAACTTGGGATTTGTTTTCCTTAGACTATATAATTTTCAGTTTATGCCAAATGGTTTGCTACCAATGTAAAAACATTGGCAAATATCTTTCTTATAAAAAAAAAAAAAATTCTGACCATGCATATATATAGCATATAAAATGGTCAGTTGCACTGCAATATGGCTAACACATATAAAATGAAATCACTCTCAGATTCCGTGATCGATGACAACATTAAGCAGAGAAAACAACAATCAGCTGATTATCCAATGCCTTCTGTTGTCACAAGAATAATGTCAATCATACTATCCTGTACAGTAATCCCTCATTTAACAATCCTCAAGTTATGCGTCGTGCGACATTATATGGCATCACCAAGCCTTTTGGAACGTGATCATCGCGTGCTTAAAACTGGGCCAAGTAGCTGGATGTTTGCATAGCATGTGTTATGGTCCGACACAGTGTGTTGATGGGGTCCCTAATCGCCTGTGGTCTGCCTGCACAGCGCTAGAAGTTTGCACTAGACAATTCCTTGTAAGTAGGTCACATACATTTATTTTTCTGATGATAAAAATAATCCCACCAGAACTGTCAGAGAGAGAGAGAGAGAGAGAGAGAGAGAGAGAGAGAGAGAGAGAGAGAGAGAGAGAGAGAGAGTGAAAGAGAGAGTGAAAGAGTGAGTGAAAGAGAGAGAGAGAGAGAATATAGATCTAAACAGATCTAGATATCTCTAGATCTAGCCTTTTAACTTTTTAAGCTTTTGTGTGCCCTTGTTGTGGTCATATTATATAGTGTATAAAAGTAAGAACATGCCCTGTGCTTCTGTACCTTAAGTGTGCACTGAGATCATCTAGCTAGGCTAGGCCTATGATCCTATGGTACTGTGTGTTAACTGAACTTTTGATGACATGATTATAAGTGGTCACCATTGTAGTACATTTGTTTTAAGAACGGGATTCAGCAACGGATGTGGGGGGGGGGGGGGTGAGAAAGTGATCTGTTGATGGTTGTAAGACCAACTGCGCAAGCCAACAAAAACAGGATACACCACCCACTACTGTCTACGGATTCCCCACAGACAAGGAACAATGCTTGGCATGGCTTGCCTCCTTGCCAAACAAGATTGATCTACTAAGAGTAACTGAAAATTATGGAGTATGGGCCAAATATTTTCCATCTGATGTGCCCATGGTTCGAAAAGGACGTTACTTTGTGCCATCTGTTCCACCAACTCTTTTCTTCAATGTACCATCATCATGTATCCCAACCCTGCAACCTCAGTGCAGAACAACCACAAAGTCCAGCAGTGAAGTCCGAGCTCGGACAATGGACATTGATGAAATGGATACCTCTCCTGAAATGGACAGTTTTGAACCAAATATTTAGAGTTTTGTGTAGCTGTTTCTCTCAGTGACACACACGTTGTGTTATTGAACAAAAAAAGAAAGGGGCCTGTGCATGACTTTACCATTTACTGTGACATTGTAACAAATACTGGGAATGAGGTAACACACCTGCAGTGTGAAATTTACAAGAACTTGAAATCCACTGTGAGCTCTTTATTTCCCCAAAATGTGTTTCGTTGCTGGAGCCAGTTCAGTGAAGTGCTGCGGTATCTGAGGGCAGAGGACGAGTGTCTAGATCAGAATGATAAGGAGAATTTCCTTATCAGACAGATTCGGCTTATGAATACCCCAAAGAATTCAAAACTATACAGTGGAAGACCTTTATCTGGCCCTTTCTTGGTGCACCCGATCTCGGAGCCTCTACAAGCTGAGAAATTGGATGTATTTGCCAATGATTTCTACTTTGACAAAAATTACTAGAACAACAAAGAATACTGGCGACGATATCTACTATAGCAGTATCTTTAATGGATTGAAAGAGAGGGCCAAAGGCTGCATCGTGAATCATTGATGAAATGTACGTAAAAGCCTGTATTTCATACAGGGTAGGTGTTCTCTTTGGATATGCAGAGAACAATCCACAGCAAGAGTCAAAGGCTACTACCCTTCTCTGCATGATGGTCAAATGTATTTTTGGTGGACCCAAGTTCCTGGCAAAGATGATACCATGTGCTGGCCTTATAGCAGATTTTCAGTTTCAGCGTGCCCAGAAACTGATGTCAGCTTTAGAGAAGAGTGGGGCGAGCGTGATCTGTGTTATCAATGACAACAATTGCTTGAATCAATCCTTTTTCAAGATGTTCAAGCCTATGTCTCTAACTGTGCCATGGATGGTTCAATCACCAACAGATCTGAGCCGACCAATGTTTCTTCTATATGCCCGCACATCTCATCAAGAATTGGCTCACAGAAGCAACAAAGACCCTGAGCTTCCTGACTTCTGGTGAGAACAAAGTTCTTGAAAAGTGGTCTGACTTGGAGGAGCTTCACTGCAGTGAATCATTCATGGTGAAACTGTCAAAGTTGACCAAGGCTTTCATTTCGCCCTCCAATGTAGAGAAACAAGAAGTGTCTCTGGCTCTCAATGTCTTCTCGGATCAAACTTCGACAGCAATGAAAGCTTCCAAGGGCAGCACTGGAAAGATGCTGATGTCTTCATAGACACAGTCGTCAAGTTTTGGAAGCTGTTAAACAGCAAGTTAAAGCACCAGGACACCCGCCTCAGAGATCCAGACCGAATAGTTATTGACTTCTCTGAGAAAGGAGTTAAAGGCCATCAGACTCTACAGGAGTGGGTTCATCGTGCTGACCTGCTGAAGCCTCAAGGTCCCATACGGATGCGGTCCTTCACAAAGGACACCTCAGAGGCTTTGGCACGGATCTGTCGGTGTTTGTTTGGTCTCTGCAATTACCTGCTGACAACACCAACACCAGACAGACATCAGACAGACATGATTATGTCTGCTTGGGAGTTTTTCACCAGGATCACTTAGAGAGACACTTTGGATATTTTCGCTGTTGGCCGGGCGTAATTATTACCTCAATGTCCAAGAGGTCATCAACACCCATACAATGGACAGAGCAAGACTTTTGCTCAAGTGCATGCCCCATGTTGATTATCAGGTTGACAGCAAACACTGATATCATCTTTGCACCAGGGATCTATCCGATGGTGAGCTATTCTGCTAGATGACCTGGCCGAAGGCAACCAGAGAATATCAGAAGACGAGAAACAAGCCGTATTCTTTATAGCAGACTATGTAGCCTCGATGCTCAAGGAGTTCTCTGACAATCCAAGTGACATGTCATCAGATGTCCAGTCATATTTGGCTGAACTCAACAGAGGAGGATTGACATATCCTTCCAGCAATTTGTTTTCATTCTCTCCCCTGGCTTATTCCCTCTTCTCAAGAGCTTCACAGTCAGTGAGCTTCTGTAGGAATGGACTTACAGCAGTGTTGGCAACTTTCCCTGAATTCTTTCGCTTGGATTACAAAATTCCAAAGGAAGCTATCCAGCACCTGGCCAGTACTTTGCTGAAATGCTTTTGCAACCACAACACCACGCAAGGCAGTAAGAGTGATGGAGAGACCTCTCAGCCCAGTAGGAAAATTGCCAAACTATCATCAACATTGTCATAGAAGCCACCAGTAAGTGTTCTATTCGCATATGAAACACACACACACACACACTTACACACAGACTCCCTCTCTCTACCTCTCATTTACACACTAAATGCATCCTCCTCTCACACTCTTAGCTAACCCACACACCTAAAATTATTACAAGCCTGAATGATTATCCATTATTATTATGTCTCAATAAAATTTACAATCCAGCTTAGTTTTCTTTTAGGTCTAGATTTAGATTTGTTTTTGTTTTGCCCTTGTGCCTTCAAAATAATGTTGATTCCAGTTTTATACAATTTTCTCCATTACCGGCATTGGACATCATTTACAAAATAGCCAACATACAAAGTGTATTGCAATTAATTAGGTCTAGACTTTCTCAGAAAGCCCTTCAGTCTTCTCTATTATATGCACGAGAATCTATTTTTTTTTTTCATGTTAAAAACCCCACCCTCTTTCCCCTCATTCACACCCCTTAATGTCTGAATAGTCAGCTATTTTCACAAATGTAGTCTAGATCTAGATTTCTAGATCTAATACCATGTTCAACATTAAAATTAAATTACATATCACCACAGACGATGTAAACAATAGCAAAAAAAACAAACAAAAAAACGCAGCCGATGTCGATCTAAACAAAGACAAGAAAGAGAGAGAGAGAGAGAGAGAGAGAAAGAGAGAGAGAGGAGGCGCTCCGCGTCAGCGTAGGTAGGACCATAACACAGCAAGCATGTGGGGCGTGTAGAGGGCCTGTCTAGAGAGCGCGATTCGTCTTTCCGCTGGACAGGTCTGTGTGTACAGTACTGTACTGCACTGTAGAACTGTAATATTGTTAAATTTACCATTTTCAATTGCTCTATTATTATTATTAAGGGGGCGGGTCCTGAAATTGGATTTTTGCTCAAAATATTCGATTTTAGGTTTCTGTTTTCTTTTAGAAGTGCGGTCTCTGCTGAATATAAAAATGGAAATAAAAAGTTGATATGTCCATTCTAGGGTGTCAGGAGGGTGGTCAAGGTTGACCTGCCTCTCTGCCATCCAGGTTCTTGCTCATTTGGGGCTCTTTATTCAGTAATAACTCATTATTTTGCCGGGTATGGACAAATTGAGTAGAGGAGACTTGATTATAATCTCCTCCACCAATATCGGGTGCCCCAGTGCCAGGAATGGACACTGATTGACCATCTAAGAGATGGAATATCAGTGAAACTGTTCACCTGGGCCTCTGAAATAGACCACCCATGGCCTTATGAGGATGAAATATGCCGTGATTCTACTTTTTCAGAGTGTAATAGTGGATTATCTGTCACTGGAAGGGTAAAAACGCTCTTGGTTTTGATAAGGGAAGACATGGCGGCTATATATCGCCCTCTCTGGACCCTACCTAAAATGATTCCATGGAAGACCATTTGCTGATGGGGGTAGACAAGCAAACAGGGAGGAAAATGGGAGTAGGGGCATAGGAGAGGGCAAACAAAGGCATAGAAATCATGGAAAGAAGTCTGGCAGGTAAAACAAAGATGTTTTGGGGTTGACAGATTGATCAAAAGCTCCTTACGGCTGTTTTTTAAGCGAAAAAAACTTTAAATGCGTTTTTCTCAAAATGCGTTTTTTAACACAACTGTGCAATCTACTTGTTTATTTATGGAGTAATTGCCATGAAATTTGGCACGAATGTAGAACAAAACAATATCTTAATTTTGTCAGAAGATATTTTTGATTTCATTTTTAGTTTTTGAGAAATTTGAGATTTTGGGGTAAAATTTTTTTGAAAAATCTGTGACCTTTTCACATACCAAATTTAAAAAATTGTAGAAAAAGAACTAAGCATTTTATGAAAAATCTGTTCTAACAAAATTTAGATATGGAAGGGAAAACATATACACAAAATTACAAGCATATCGGCTGGTAAAGTTCAGAGCCTATCGAAGGTAAAGTTACACAATATCACTTAGCAAAATCCTAGATGGCGGCCGTTGCCATGGCAACCATGAGTAATTTCAAATTTTTTTAGATTGTTTTCCTCCAATTTGACTTAGATGTTGAATTCAATGGTAATGGTTAAAATCTCTCCCCCCGGTGGTTTCCAAAATGACTCCCAAGCCCCCCCCCCCCCCAATTTTAATATTATTATTATTATTATTTCTACCACAGTACTAATTGTATTAGGGCTATCTATGAAAGGTAGAGGGCTTGTGTTGCATTATCTGTCTTTCGATGTTATCTATCAAGATATTACCTGCTATCATCGGACAAATGAGGGATTACTGTACATTCAAAGTAACTTTTTCTGCGACTTTACCTCCATTTCACGGTAACTGAGGTTTTACTTAGCATCATCCGATGCATTCCTGTGAATAATAAGGGAGTCCACTTTTGATGCCGCTTCTTTCAAAGATCCATTTTTCCACAACATAAATGTCTCTAGAGCGACAATCAGTAGCCAGTAGCAAAATGTAAACCAGGCCGCTCCCTGAAAGGACACAGACAAAAAAAGCAACAAGTTTTTCAATACAGTAAGGCGTTATTTCACAGATTAAGGAGTGTGTGGTGGAAGGAGTCCAGGAGTGGGGGTAATAAAATCAGGTTTTTGATCAAAATATTTTATTTAGGGTAATAGTTTTCTGTCAAAAGTTCTGCCTTTCTGAATATTAACATTGCATAAAAAAAATTTGATATATCCATTTGAAGGTGCTGGGAGGATGGCCATTCAGAGGTTGACTGACCCATCTGCCACGCAAGCTCTGGCTTGGTCAGGGCTCTATATTATATGCTCTATATAATATATACCATGTATTATATGGTATATCATTAATATTTTGCTGGCTATGGACAAATGGCCCAATAAAAAAAGATTTGGTTATGATCTCTTTCACAAGTCTCAGGAACCACACTAGTCTCAGGAGAGAACATTGGCTGACCATTAAAATTTGAGGTGCTGACCACACCAAATATCAGTGAAAGCTTTTGCCTGGGCCTCTATCATACACTTTTCACAACCTAATGCAGGTGGATTGTGCTGTTTCTGCTGGTTCAGAGTACAGTGGTGGACAATCTGTCACGTCAAGGATTCACACTCCTGGACAAAAGAGCCACATACAAACTTCCCTGGACCATGAAATCACTCTACAGGAGCCCTTTTACAGAAGGGGATAAGGAAGCAAAAATGGAGGAAAAATGTGAGTAGAGGTTCAGGAATAGCAGAAAAAAAAAAAAAAAAAGACAGAGGTCATGGAAATGCTAGTATTCAAACTAAATCTATAGATCTACATTTCGCAGTTGGAAGCCAGATCAAAAGTTCTTTATGACTCTTTTAGGTGAAAACAAATTTGAATGTATTTTTCTCAAAATGATAATCTTTAGTACAAGTATACAAACTTCTTTTTTCTTTCTAGAGCAATTGTCTGAAATTTGGTGCATATACAGAAGAAGACAATGCATAAAAAAATAATCAGATTTTTGATAATATTTCAAATGTTTTTAATGTTTGTGGGTCAAATTTTAAGAAAATCGATGATTTTTTTTTACATATTAATTATAAACATTTGTGAAAAAAACTATGCTAATTATCAGAAACTAATTATTGTTTAGATACAGAACTGAAAAGTGTGTATGCCAAATTTCAAGCAAAGTGGTTGAAAAATGCATAATTTTATTCATAGCAAATGTATTCAATGTCAACTAGCACAATTCAAGATGCTGACCATTGCCATAGCCACCATGAGCGATTTCAACTTTTTGTTTCTCTTATTTTCCTCTTATTTGACAATGCCAAATTCGATGGTAATGGTTCAAATCATTAAACCCCCCCTCCCCCCCAACAGTTTCTAAAATGAGACTCAGGAACCTCCCTCAGGTCCCCACCCCCTGAAAAAGAAACACAATTTAAATTTAAATTGTATGTGCATAATATGTGCCATTATCTGCAGACTTACAGTTTTACCACTACAGAAGCTCATTTCAGACGATGGGAAAGAAATAAGGCAAACACAATCTCTGTAGAACGTCCCTGTTGTCTTCCATGTGGAGAAAGTTAGTTCTTTGAATCAATGGCTGAAAACTTAAGATCAGCCCCTACTGGAATTTCTTCTCACCACAATGAGGTCCCTTCATCAAAAAGAAGTCAGAAGCCGATGTCTATGTCCTCAGCTTAACAAAAACTGCTAAACCTTGTGTCACACAACTGTGTTTCTTGACATGCAAGTCAATATTTTGTCCCAGATGCCTTCAATTAGATGCTGTATTTATATCTGTAAACAATCGAGTACTGGTGTCCTCGACAGATCATGTGCAGTGAACTTTTTTCTTCCATCATGGCCTACAAGATTCTACCTCTGGTCAACATTGGAATGCAGATGGGTTCAAATGGAAGGGAGATCAGCACAATATGCGTAATAGGTCTGGGTTACGGCTCTTTGCTATAACACTCATTTAAGGGGACAAAAAGGGAAAGGACTGCTTCTTTCAGCTCAAATCAAAAAGAGTTCAAATAATTGTGGATGAAATTACATGAACTCAATTGTAGCATGTTTTTTTGTTTTTTCCTTGGTCCAAACATGGCTTTCAAATTGTTCAAGAAAACACTGTGGCACTGAAACTCATGTGATCTGAGGTATTAATAATTATGCTACAAATAAAATAACTGAAGTAAAACAAGTGATGGGAGGTGCTGCGTGGCAGTACAAGCAACATATCCATAAACGTAATGTCATAATACCTCAGCAAATGATAAGGCATCATAGAAGGCTGTATATGGTTCATAGTTAGGAAGGAGGACACCCTCTTCAGAGGAACACCTGTAGCACAGAAAAACAACAAAAAATTATACAAGTAAAAAAAAAACTAAAATGTCCAGAGTTATCACCTGAAGGACTGAAACAAAAATCGTATAATGTTAACTTTACTTGAGCTATCACTGTTTATTTAACTGATTATATGAAATCATAGAACATCCAATAATAATGCATTAATTAGTACCAGTAACAAAATTACCTGGATCTACTTCCATCAAATCCTTTTCCTATCTCAGGTAAACTTAACAAATTGCAGCTCTCCTTGTAACCATCAAGAACTTGTCACTGTCAGACTCAGAAGTCACTCAGGTTCTTGATGAGCAACAAGATAATCTCACTGGGCATGACAGGAATATTCCACAGGATGAGGGGTGGATTAAAGAAAGTGCTGATCACAGCAAAGGTAGTGCTAAAATGTCTCTAGCTGTGGTCACTAACGACCATCCAAATTCCAAATATGTATATATTTATAATTTACATTAGCGATGGCTAATAGCAGACAAAATCTTGATGTATTTTTGAGGACCTTACAGGACCTTGTGAAAATCCAGAAGGCATGACGTGCAAAGGAAAAAAAAAAAAAAAATAAAATAAAAATCTTCCTTTTCATATGAGTTTTTGACTAAAATGTGTGGCCTCTGTGGTGTCTGCGGAATCTGTTCTTGTCTAGGGTGTCTCATGAGATCAATTTTGAGCCAAGGAGTGGTGAGAAACTTGGAATCCTGGCTGAGATCTACAGTGATTACCACAGATATATCCTTCATGGTCAGCGAATAAAGAAACAGGCATCCACCTACCACAACTGCATTTATCCACCAACACTGAAAAGTCCTTTGAATCAAGTGGTAACACTCTACCTTCAATGTCTGCTGTCAATATACATTGTAGCGCAGACTACTAGAGAATATTGCAGATGAATAAATAGGCTTACTTATGTTGAAGAAACTGAAAAAAAAATTTTTTTAAATTAAGTGTTTCAAATAGTTCAGCAGTAACAGGATCACATGTCGCAATTTGAGACAAAAATGTGATTTTATTCAGTTGCCTAATTGTTGCTTCCACAAATGAGGAAAAGATGTCATGCAAATCTAAATTTTAAGCAGTTTATAGTGAAACAGCAGATTTAGAAAAATCTTAACGTACGGCTCACCACAAAATATTCCTATACTTTTGGCAACATTCTTACCACAAATAACATAAAACCCCAGTCATATCACAGAAGCTTCATAGGCAGTCATTGCCATAGCTATTTTACTGACAAAGTTTATACACAACTCCCAGTATAAGTTAGAACAGGAACACTTGCATGCACAGACATGCAGCTATTACAGACAAAGCATTTCAACTCAGGGAACAATTCAACAACATAAAGGAGGTATTTCATGAAGTATATGCACTTATTTCACAACAACAACAAGTAGCCTACAGGGAAAAGACAATAATGTCTATAGAGACAGCAGAAAACAACTGAAATTTTATCACTGATTTTTCCTCAACACATTCTTCCCAACCATCACTTTCTTGAAAACCACTGCATAGAACAACACAGACTTTGGCTGGGGTCACTAGGTATGCATTCAAGAACAAGCATTGCCAGACAGTCTCAGTCTCAGAGATCAGTGTGAGGAATAGAAAGGGTTCCAACAGTTAATCAGCCAATTTTTCTTCTTTCTGAACAAAGGAATTCAAAGGAAAACAACCTGATAGCATATTAAAAGCTTATATGATAACTGAAGGTAAAATTGAATTTATGTGATAAAACAGAACATATTTTGTCTGTTTTGTTCCTAGTACAGTGGTCTCCGCCTAAGAATCCGGTTGTCGAGAGACAAAAAAGCCGGCTCTTAGATGGGCCGGTTCTTACACAAATGAAAGGTTACGCAACCCACCTGACCAAAGATTGTCTTCACTACTATGATTAGTTGATCGTTACCGTTAGTTAAAGATTTATCTACGTGAATAAGTACAGCTTTCTTCCCTGTGTGTGTTATAATTAGATGTAGCAATTTCTGATCTTTTTAGCGTATAGTTACATCAATACTGCCCAGCGCTTAAACGCTGTATGAGTTTTCACATCACGGTATCATTGTCAAAAAGATGATACTGGTATGCTACCTTGCGGATAATCGCATGAGTGATTCAAATGTTTACAGACCGACCGAAGGAGCAAAACAGCTGACCACCCTATAGGCTAAACTTACACCTCTGTATCCACAAAGCCAATCATAAGTGGTGTTCCACGTGTTGTCAAACAATGAAAGTTACGGGTAAGTCAACAACGTCGCTTGATTATACAGTCATACATCAGCCATCATTCCACTCCTTTGTCTACCTGTTCCCTCCATCCCCGTCCCCATTTAACTGTATATCTTGCACTGTGCGTTTCTCCTAAGTGGACAGTATGATGTGGAATTTTACCATAAATACTCGGTTATCTTGGTCCGACACCGGGCTCTTAGATGGATTTTTTTTGGGGGGAGGGCCCAGGTCAGGTTCTGAGAGGAGTAAATTAGAGAGGAAAAATTCCGTTTCACAGAAGAAGTGGGCTCTTAGGCGGGTCAGGCTCTTAGGCAGAGATCACTGTACTATTATATCCCGTACCTGAAATATATTACTTAAATTATACAGTTGTCTCCGCCTAAGAACCCTCCGCCTAGGAGCCCGGTCCGCCTAAGAACCTGCCCTTGCTGCGAAACGGAATTTTTCCTCTATAATTTATCCCTCTTAAGAACCCACTCTGGGCCCTCACAAATGAAAAAATCCGTCTAAGAGCCCGGTGTTGTACCAAGATACCCGAGTACTTATGGTATAATTCCAGATCATACTGTCCACTTGAGAAAAACGCACAGTGTTAGATGTGCAGTTTTAATGGGGACGGGGATGGAGGGAACAGGTAGACAAAGGAGTGGAACTGATGGTTGATGTATGACTGCATAATCAGGCCACGTTGTTGACTAACAGTAACCATTTCTTTGTTTGACAACATGTGGGACAGCACTTGTGATTGGCTTTGTGGATAAGGAGGTGTAAGTTTAGCCTCCTGACTGGTCAGCTGTTTTGCTCCTTCGGTTGATCTGTAAACACTTGAGTCACTTGTGCAATTATCCGTGGTGTGGCATAGCAATATCATGCTTTCAACAGTGATACCGTTATGTGAAAACTCACACGGCGTTTAAACGCTGGGCAGTATTGATGTAAGTATACGCTAAAAAGATGAGGAAGTGCTACATCTAATTATAATACACACGGGGAAGAAGGCTCTACATTTTCGCACCGATAAATCTTAACTAACGGTAATGATCAACTTATCATAGTACTGGAGACAATCTGTGGTCAGATCGGTTGCGTAACTTTTCAGTTCGCCTAAGAGCCCACTTTTTTTGTCTTTGACAACCAGGTTTTTAGGGGGAGACCACTGTTTATGCATTCTGGGGAGACATTGAGATTAGATTAGTATATTTTATCCCTTTTATTATTCTTAGTACCTTTCCAGTAACTGATTTATTTTCATAACATTGCAAGTATGGGGATGGTCTTTTAATACTTCTACTGATCACTTAAAATTCACAGAAGTTAAAAGCATGTAAAAATATATCATTAGCTGATTTAGAGTTTAAAATTCCTCTTGTTTAGGAAAGAAAATAGACACTCCCACCTGTGTTTTTTTTTTTTTTTTACAGAAATTGGATGGCTTGTTTTGAAAGGTGCATGAATTTTTTTACTTTAAATTATGCAGTGATATTACAGAGCTTCATGATATTTCATTGTATTTTCCACTATGGTGTATCATCGAGCAAAACGGCCTTATCTAATTTGGCTTTATTAGTTAGGCAGTGCTCTTCATATGTAAAATGGACTCTTTCAGAAACATACTACTAAGAGTGCATGGAGCACATTATTATAATGCTTTTCTCATTATGTTTTTTTTTTTTTTTTGCAGGGGCTCAATACAGAAAAACTGACATCTTTTGTCAATGCAATCAATGGAAAAGATGGAACAAGGTACATTCATGTTATTGATATAGAAATTTTCTCAGCAGATATTCCACAGTCTTGGAAAAATTCAGACATTTCTCTTTTTTGCATTTGGTTTGGTATTTTGAAGATTCTAGATAGGCATTGTCTTTGTGACTTTTCACTTTGATACCTCGTCATGCCTCCTCTTAAGACTTCCGTGTAGTTATTTGACAAGAGGGTTGTGCTGAGTTCATGCAGTAGTGTTTTGTTTACTTTTGTCTGTTGTCGTAATATCTGATCTGCCCAAATTTATCAACACATGGGATTTATTTTTTTATTTTTTTTTCTTCGGTCAAAAATAATGGTTTCCTGGCCCCATGTGGTATCTTCCTGGTGTAAATTTTCATATATCCTGTTTAAATCTTTAACCCATACTTGTTTTCAAACTTAATCAGTTGATTCTTTTCTGTTAAGCTCTCATTTGGTGACGGTACCCCCTGGTCCCATGTTGTCGGACGCTCTCCTCAGTTCCCCAGTCATTGTTGGGGAAGATGGAGCTGGTGCCAATATGACTGGAGCAGGATTCGAGTTTGGTGTGGATCCAAATGAAGATCCTGAGCTTGCTCTTGTAAGTTGACACTTCATGTAGCTTTTGTTTGTCTCTTTTGTTTTGTTTCTGTAGTCATGGGAGATTTGCTACACTCTCATCATTAGTTGAAATAAGCAAGGTTCATTTCTTATTTAATCATATCTCATCAATGGGCCATAAAGCCAATGGTCTAATTTTACATCACATAACAATGGTCCCATTCAGATATGCAGAGCTATTTTTGATTTAGCTGAATAAGGTGAGAATACCACCGATTTGCCATTAATTTTATGGGCAGTTGACCAAATTTAGCATTACTTTCTCGTCAAAAAAAAAATTGTAGTGCATTTGCTGTTTGTAAGCTTGAGATCCAACAGTTAATGGTTAGTGAAAGTAACTAGCGGTTAGGCCGTCGACTCGGGATCTGAAGTTCCGGGTTCGAATCCTGACAGGTCCCGACATTTTTTCCTTGGG
>JBCAUA010481971.1:0-17218 GCA_038406235.1 Peronia verruculata | reverse complement strand
TTGCACTTGTTTGTTTTCAGGCATATTTCGTGTGTGGCTGCTAAACATTTTAGTTCTGTAAAGCGCTTCGAGCCCTATGGTGTGAGGCGCTTTATAAATGCTCTTTATTGTTATTATTATTATTATTATGACATTTTGTGTCTCTAAACTTATTATTCCTCTCATATTTAATCATATTTTTTTCCTGCCATTATCAGCAGTAATTAGTCTTATGAACAAACAAAGCTGAAAAAAATGGGAAAAAAAGGGGAATTGAAAACAAAACAAAAAGAACAGAAAAAAGTTAATGTGCCAATGTTTTATATCTGTATGTATTTTCTTCACTCCCTCAGATTCAAGGACGTTGTGGAGTGCGAGAGAATTGTGGTCAAAGCTTTCCTGACTCCACACGAGGTCACCAGCTTCCGTGCCTCCAAACTATCTGATGATTTTTACCAGCTGAAGGCGGAGTTTGAGCGACGGAAGACCAAACTGCCCACAAAAGACGACTTCACTCGGGACCCCACCAGAGACATGTTAGCAGGTAAGTCAAGGAGGTTAAAGGTCACAATGATTGCTATCTTAAGGTCAGATTAATAGAAATGTCACCTATCACTTCTTTGTTGTTTTAAGTGTGCGAATGACATCATTATGAACTTTATTATTTATCTCCTCCAGGAAATGAATTAGAAAGGTCTCACGTATTTGAAACATCATTGTGAAATTTACATCATTACTATAGATCTACATAAGAAAAACTATGAAAGACTTTTTTTTTTGTTATGGACTCAAAAATTGCTGAATGTATCCATGTGAAATTTGACAGACAAAATTGTGGCAGGAAAAATCTGTGTTTCCACTTACATAAAGCCCAGAAAACGTTATTACCTTTGATGTTACTCCAAAACAGTGACAAATTGAGTACTAAATTCATGAGGCAGTTTGACCCAAATTATGTGTTCGATAGATGACGCATTATGTCATTGTTTTTTTTGTTTCCACTCATAGAGCATCCAGAGCAACAGACATGTTTTCTTTGAGTAACATTCAGTTTAATTATCCAAAATACCAGCATCGAAGTGGGCATACTGCCATACATTTGAGTTGCAGATCAATGTCGTGTTCTCCTATATTTTAAAAAGTCTCTGCCGAAGGCTGTTGGTTCTCTGCTAGTAAATAAAAATTGTGAAAAGGGAATAAAACATTAGCCCTTGAGACCTTGTTTCTGGTTTCTAAAATGGCAAGACTTGAACTGCTACATTACTCTCGAGAAACAGATGACTATATTGCCTAGCATGATAATATGAATACTTTAACTTTTTAATATATATCACTAAAAAAAAAGTTACTTTGGCATCTAAAAACTGTATCTGTTACCCAACCACTGGATTTGACATCTCTCCCTATTGTGGCCCATATGTTTGGAACAGACTCTCATCTTATGATCATTGTTATCTTTGTTGTTGCATAATCAATAACTCAATCCACAAATACTGAGCGGATAGGGAGGATTGACAACAAAAAAGACAGGCATAACATAGTCGTCAATGTCCACTCCAGACTTGAATCTACAGAGAGATTTCCCATGTGTCTCTTTTCCCTGCAGGTCAAAAGAAGTCGCAGGACGCAGGAGGATCTGCCGAGGAAGGTGTCGATGGGGCAGCAGGGTCAAAGGTCACCACTTCGCTGAAAGGCAGCATGGGAGAGAGAATCAACAACGCTCTTCAGAAAGTGGAGGAGAAGAAGAAGAAAAGGGCTGCACGTAAAGCTCAGGTACCAAATTAACCCTTTTACTAGCATGACTACAGCCAAAACATTGAGAGACATTAGTCCCAACGTTTAGATTTGACTTTCTTGAATGCTATCAGTGTAAACAAAATTAAGGTGATAAACTGTTTGGATTGGGACAGCCAGTAAAAAGTTGTGGATTTTAATATGGTAGACAGTATAATGAACATACATGTGTATGATAGTGAAAGGATTAACTCTTTAGAAAAAACAATGATTTAGTTTGATGAGAGGAATGAAGTTATGCCAACCTTGGAGAAGTGTAAACTGCTCATCACATTGTTTTCCCATTGGTGTGAAATCAGAATGTCCAGAACAACTCCCGAAACACTGAGCAAGAACAATCACTGATTCTCTTTGTTTTGCAAATTGTTTGTAGTAACACTGAAGAATGGGGGGGGGGGGGTGTATCTTTTTTTTAGCCACGGCTTCTTTTTAAAAGTGAAAAAAAAAAATCATATCCGTGCAACAATAAAAAATGCTGCAAATGAAATTGTGGCTGATTTTTCGCTGAAGTACGGGTGTTAAGCCAAATTGTATGATTTTTCATGGTACAGTCACTCACAGGACATTTGTGTGTGGCGACACAGTGGTTGAAAATCACTGCTGTAGACTAAAAGATTCTAACAGTTCACTTTGATAGCCAAGAATCTTGGTGGCTTTTATGTAGGTTTGGACATGGGTGAATTTCATAAATCACTGACTACACACATTGCAAATATGCTGTAATATTAACTTTATCATCTGTAAACTTTCCAGTGGGAAGAGCTATACGAGAATAAGCCTGATGACAATTATGAGGACCCACAAGATGTCGCTGCTATCAAGGAAGCCAAGGAGAACATGGGAGACTACAAACTGAAGACTGCAGCGGACTATGTTGTACCTGACCATCTTAGGATGAACGTAGAGAAAGCCAGGGGCAGGCTACTCACAATTAAGGACATGGTAGGAAGAAATTGTCTGCAGAGCAAGGACCACTATATATAGATAAGGGAGCCAGGCTCAGATCAGACTAGATACTAAATCATAAATGACCACATTCTGCTGCAGGCGTTTCAGCAATAATAAAGTTAAGAATGCCAAAGTTAATGTCAAACTAAATATTTGGGATCAGTCTGAAAAAAAAACACACATTATGCTTAAAGCTCCATATCTGTAAGTTCATTAATACATTTGCACACCAGACTAAATGTAAGTAAATGTCAGTCAATTTGTGATCACTTCATAAATACACACATTAAAAATTTTGCAGTTGGCACTATAGTTATGAGTGCATAATCACGCTGTGAAGAAAATGCTCATTGGTGGAGCAATTAGAATTACATACACTGAACTTAGTCAAGTTTCAGTAGGCTGACCTAATGTAAGGAAGTCACACATTTAATAATAACTGTCTTTTGTTAGTTTCGCAGTATGATCATTGATTATCCAAATTTATATACAAATTTCGATATCACTTTTATACACGGTCGTCCATACAGCATTTTATTTTATATATATATATATATACACTTTGATCAGCTTTTTTGACGTGTAAACGTACTCACCAGTCTAGGAACAATAGAGCCGTAACTGAGCTGATATGCCAGTAAATCCCAACACAAACAAAACAAACAATCAAGACAGAACTACCCTTTTGCTGTGACAGTTCAGGTCCTCAGAGGGTTAATGGCATGCTGTAGAATCTTTTCAGCGATGTATTATCCATTTTTGTCCAGATCCACCAGTACAAGTATGACTTCAACGTGAAACTGCTGGCTCTGCGAGACAAGAAGATCCGAGTTATTGACGAGATTCGAGATCTGGTGAACCAGATGATCGAGATCCAGAAGAAGTTGGATCCAGACAAGCATCTGCCAATCCCACCCATTCCTGAGATGCATCCTGACGAGATGCCGGAAAGGTAGGGAGAGAGTGAGTGGAAGAGAGAGAAGATTGTGAGAAAGAAAGAGAGAGGGCAGAAGAGAAAACGGAGAGAGAGAGAGACCACAAGATACTGGGACTGATACAGAGAGAGAGAAAGCAGTTGATAGAGAGAGGGTCGCAGGGTTGATAGAGTGGAGGGACAAGGAGAGAAAGGTTAAATAACTTCGCTCATTTGTTTTTTGCAGTATTTTTCACGTCTGGATGAATTTTATTTTTTTTTATGGGAAACCAAATACAACTGTGTTTGACCTTAGAAAAATAATACAAATTCTGTATTAATATAGAGACAGTTAAATTTGAAGAGTTTGAGGGCAAAATGAGATATATCCAAAATCAATGAGAAAAATGACAATTTGTCATGCGACCAGGGCAAATGAGTCAGAAGTTACAGGGGGCAATGAAGATTCACGGCCATTTTCAGTCGTTTTTAACCACTTTCCAACTAAGATACTTAAATGTTTTTGTTTTAACAAAGTGACAGTTTAACCCTTTTTATCCTGAAAAAAGGAAAACTTTTGGTATCATAGTTGGAAAATAGTAAAAAACAATAAAAAAACAACTGTAACTCGAAATCACTCGGCATGACTTCTGACTCATCTGCCCTAGGCCCAAGACATTTGTTCTCCAGTAGTCAGTAATTTATCATTAAGAACTAGAAATTTCTGAAGACTTTCAGCAAAGGTAGGTCGCGTTTGGTGAAAAGGAAAGTTCTTACCATATGATAATAATAATAGACAAAGTATTTATATAGCGCTTATTCCTGTAATTACAGGCTCTAAGTGCTTTACAATTTATTATTACCCCGACAGACCTAAGAAGACACTCAAAAACATTCTCAGCCTCCTGGGAAGCATACAAGGCGGCTGCCTGTCAGGCGCTGAAATCCTTATCAGTCTAACAATATCAATCACTGTCTATAGTCGAGTACACTTTCAAACCTGGGTGGAGGTGATACTATCACCATTCCCAGTATCGAGAAGTGTAACTCAAAATGTTCAATATGGCAGTTGTCCCGTTTTGCCCTGAAACCCTTCATTTAGTAGTTGGAAATTGTTTGGGTTTTTCCCCCTAGCAGAGAGATATGAATGTGATTTTTCTAATATTCATTACCAAACCAGAATATGGAACTAAGTCATCAATTTGAGTACAAGACTTATCGGAGTCTGACAAAAAGTTAGTGCTCTGAGTTTTTGATATGCCGTAGCTAAAAGAATTAACAGACAATTTGGTAAAATGAAAGAGGTCAAAAATCAGGTATGTTTAAGCAATTTGGATTTTAAAATGTTTAAATAGAATTATGTTTAAATAGAATTAACTATCTTATCATATTTGCGCTTACAATGATGTTTTGCCACCTCTTCCTCTCTCACTATCTTGTTTAGAATGCTGGAATATACGAGAGACTCACTGAAGCAGTTCAAGATTGAATACGAACTGAAGCAGAAGCAGGCAAAGTCTGGTGGTGGCGGCGGCGGTGGTGGTGATGGTGGTGGTTTTGGCTTTGGGTTTGGTGGTGGTGGTAGTTCAACAACAGCAGCCGCAGCGCCACCGCCAGCTCCTGAGAAACAGGTAAGTGTGTTTAAAGTAGAGGTTTGCTTTTGTACAAGAGTGAAGCACAGCATTTTTTCACCTCTGGTCTGATTTTCTTTTAAATTTGGAGCAGAATGGGGTCACTCAGATAGACTGAAGTATAGACAAAGAAAAAAGATAGACAGAAAGAGAAATTTATATTTGTTTTCCATCAAGATCATCGTCTTCATCATTTTATACAAATATCTGGACATATACAGCATAGACAGTCAATCTGCATCTAACTCAATTCATTGAAATAAACAAGCAATAAACATGCAACATATACATGTATGTTCTACTAAGCTGAAAGTGATAGAAATGCGGAAAGCGCCAAACATTATAACCTCTTAGAAACATCAACAAGGCATACAATTATATCATACTTTTATGCAGGGGAATAAGAATGTAAATAGCCAAAGCAAAAATGGAACTGAAAGACAGACAAACACTCAGGCGGGCCATCCACTTTCAAGCCCAGTGCTCAGTTGGATAGCTCAGGTTGTTCACTCAAGGGGCAAGAACTATTTGCATGAGCAAATTTGCCACATACACCATTTCATTTATTAGCTGTTGGCCTGAGCAATTTCTCATAGCCAAAGTAGGTCAGACTAACAAGGTTCATTGTAGTATCTATTGGTACTTACTTAGCATGCCTCATTCACTACAAAATGAGAAGAAGAAATATTTCTTGATCTGCCATAAAAATCTTCCTATTCTTTTCTCTTCTCCCATCATGTTTTGTTCCTTTAGATTTTATCTGTTTCAAATTTTCACTTTCCCATTATTTTGACTGTTACCATAAGGAAAATGAAAATGATTTAAACTTACAAACATTTTGACTCCGCAGCCGTCCGCTGTGTCCCCGCCACCTGTCAAACAACCACCTGTGGAGAAAGGACAAGAGGATGAGGAGGAGATGGAGGGGATGGATAAAGGAGAAGGGGAGGGGGAGGAGGACACAGTGTCTCCACTGGAGAAAGAGCTGCACAGGATTGAACAGATCCGGTACATTTCAAACCTATTGTCTCTGATTAGTTTAATGATGAACGCTAATTCAGACTCATAATCCAGTGAATGAATTTTTAGGGCATTTTATTTTTCTTCACCAAACCCTCCTATATCAATCTAAAAATGCATTTCAGCACTTAATTTACTGAAATAGATCAAATAAAAGCCCTGAAACTATAATTTGATGGCATGGCCAAACAAGGATTAATAAGGATTTACAAAAGTGATCGGCCATTTTCTCAATAAATTCAGCTGCAGCAACATGCCACCCCCATCATCTTTATTTGCCAATATTTCAACTTCTACTTAAGATAGAACAATTATTTTTTCACACACAGAACGGGAAGTGAATAATCTTTTTAGTGATACCAATATCTCCATATGCTCAAAATTTGACAAGCACCTGATTTCATCATGTGGCATCTCATATTTTGAAAGATGACTACATTTATCACATTATAATGTTGTTATAATGAGTGCATGTAACATAATTGTCAACTTACCAAACATTTATGTGGGTAATAAAAGATGTTTATGTCCCTGTGAAATATATAATGTCAAAAAAAAAAGGTACTTACTTGCTGAGCAACACTGTGAAATATATTTGACTGAGCCTGGACAAGAAACATCTGCTTTGAAGTTTATCCTGAGATTTTCATCCTCTCCTTCTTGATCTTCGCTGATGTTGTATGAGAGCCAAGTATGAAGATGAGGTCACTGACCTCTTCCAACTCTCTCTGTGTCATCCACTCCTCTTTGAGAATCAGCCAGTCTTAGTCTTGTCCATTTACAGATATTGTCCTCCCATCTCTTCGGTCATTTTGCTACCTTAGTTGGCCCAGCTAATTGAGTCACTTGTGCAATTATCCGTGGATTAACTGGGCAATATTACGTTCACATTCAACGATGACAACATTATATAAAAATTCACTGATCATTTACTCTACGTTTCATTATTGATAAAATTAAATGCTAATTAAGGTCAGGAATTGTTAGAGCTAATTAATACACTCACACAGGTGATGAAGCTCTTCTTATTTGCTTCGATAAATCTTTAGCTGAAGTAGCGGGTCAGTTAGTCACAGTAGTGAAGACAATCTGTGGCCAGATGGGTTGCGTAATTTTGCAATCTGCCTCAGGGCCTACTTTTTTTTATCTCCCGGCAACCAAATTCTTAAGCAGAACTGTCTTTGCCTTTTCTAAACTAGAGAGAGGTCAGGCTAAATCCTGTAGATATTGAACAGTGAACTTTTAGATTATGTGCATTCACCTTATGAACAAATTTTTAACGATGTTTTCACTCCACTCCCAACCTGTCAGACTGGCCTACCACCAGAGCCAACTGCTGCTACATATTCAGGACCTGACCAAGAGATTTGACGCAGAGCTGCGTCTGCTGCGACACGATAAGTTCCAGGAGGACATCACCATGAAAGAGGCTGATCTCAGGTCTTGCAAATGTTGCTGTGTTTGTTTAGTAAACTTGGCAATTATAATGAAACATTGCTTGTGATATGTATTATTATGGAATGTTCATACCATTGAAGTTGAGAATATGAATATTTGTTCAAATAGAAATACTTACTGATGGCCAGTAAAGCACTCAAAATAATACAAATAGAGTAAATGATAGACATAATGCATGTTACAAAATAAGAGAAGACAGGACATAACAAAGCAAGACAGGAAAAAACAAGAGGAAACAAAATGAGACAAGAAAAAAACAAGACAAGGCAAAATGCATTAGGTCAAAGCAAGACAACATAAAACGAGAAAAGAGGAAACAAGACAGAAATATCAAGACAAAATAACACAAGATAAAGCAAGACAAGACAAGAGCCACACATAACTAGGGCTGAACAAAATTCCCCACAAATTTTTCTGCTCGCCCAGGCAAATGGAAAAGAAATCTCAGATTATTAAGAAATTGATTTGTCATCATTTGTGTGCAGATTTGGCCTAATCCATTTGTTTCTAAAGGGTTAATGGTAATTTAATTGTATATTTCAGACAAGTGACCTTGTTTGAAGAATTGGTTCTGTTGAAGGAGTACGAGAAACGAGAGGACGTCTTGGCAGAGAAACTGGCCAACAAACAGCTGGAGAAGATGGACATGCAGACCAAGGTAAGATGACCACTGACTGGACAGTGGTCAACAGCACTGTAAAATATCAGGCAGTCACAGAGTTTGGGAGGCAGATAAATTATCCACAAAATTCCTGAAATGATATCAGAAACTCTGTGGAAAAAGGCAACATCTTGTGTCATAATGAATCCCTGTGTATTCTGCACATCAATCTTTTCAACTTCCCATGATCACATAACAGAGATGAAAATACCTTCCCCTCTCCCCTCCTCCCTCGATCTCCCCCTCAAACCCAAAAAAGTTTTCATCCTTTGCCCTTAGAAGAATACAAATGTATCACCTGTTCTGAGAAAAGAGTGATAATGTAATTGATTTTTCTTTTTTTCTTAAGCCTTTCAGTCTGAAGAAAGTAGGATTACCTCGGCTTTTTAGAAGTTGCCAGTTTTTGCTGAGAAATTTTTTGGTTAGAAATTTGGAATTTGGAATTTTTGCCCGGACAGCGGCACTCAGCCTACTCTTCCCTCGATTTTGAACTGCCAAGGGGTCTTTAGGGTGCGTACTCCGAAATATATTTGCCCTTATCGGAGAGGGCTAGACATCAGGCTTCCCTACCCACAGGAAGCTAGGGGTCTGTTGAGTCACTGAAAAAATGCAGGTCTTTTGATCTTTGTGTCCTTTCATTCCCTGATGCAGGACGCGCGAGTCGATTCCAGCCTGCATCCCCAATGTAACTGATATATTTTTCAAATGGCATGTTACCCAAATGGATGCAATTTTGCTATTATATGATGAAATAAGATAAGATAAGATATATAAGATATATAAAAATAAAATGACTTGAAATAAGATGAACTTTATTTGTTTTCAAGAGGAAATTCCATTCAAAGTTGACCAAACAGTCTACATGGCAAGCTACATTTGCAATCACACAAATATAGACGACAGTATCAAAAAATGGCTCAAAGCTCACAAATCTTGGATAAGATTTGCTTACAGTAAGGGTTAAAAGAGTGTATCCAAGTGTAACCAAATTCAAAACTTTTGCCAAAAGGTCATTACATAGTAGTCTAACTCTTGCATAGAACCATTTGGTTTTGGATCTTTTCATCTCTTATATATTTTGACTGCCTAAAGCACAAAAATCTGGCCAACAGAAGAGAAGAAGAAAATCATTTTTGCATTTTTGTTTGTCTTAATTGTTGTACTTCCATTATTTATTTTACCCTTAAGAGAGATTATCATGGCATTACCACAAAACAATCTTTATTCTCTGATCTTTGACTTCATAAATTGGTATTATATGGCTGATCAAAGCATAAAAATCTGGATTAGAGAATAGAACCAGAAAGATCATTATTTTTTATCTATTTTAATTTGTCATAATCTGTTTGTCTGCCCTGTCCTATACTGCATGCTGTTCCATATCTCAGATTCTGGATGTGCAAGGCAAGATTGATCTGAAGAAGAAAGATATTGAGAGACTGCAGGAGAAAGAACGGGCATTGATGGTGACCTTCACCCAATCGCTGGGAGAGAACAACAAATTTGCCGACTATCTGACCAAAGTCTTCAAGAAGAGGGTGAAACGATCCAAGAAGAAAATGACTGAAGGGGAAGGTCAGTCCGTAGATCATGATAGAAGTTTTTTTATGTTTTTTACTAGGACGGAATCTGAATATACTATCTTTGTAAATCAAGTCCATGCATCCGTAGCAATAAAGCAGTTTCAGTGTTATTGCAATGAAGTGTTCGCATAAATTTCTGGATCTTATCAGTAGGTAGGACCTTAACTAATATGTCCTTCAATGAAAAGGATTTAGTGATTTCTAAAGAACAGAATGATGGATTTGTGAATAGAAAAGCAGTAATTTGCAAAAATTTCATTCTGTCCTGACAATATATGTACAGTATTTTTGTCTATGCATGAGAGGATCTTTATTGTTAGTTTGATCTACTCACAGAAGGGTTAGTTAACAACACCTGATTCCTTTGCTTTCACAGATTCAGAGGAAGACTCAGATGACGAGTCAAGCGATGACTCGGACTGGGAAGAGAGCGATGAAGAATCAGAGTCAGAGATGGGAGGTTACGACCTTGATGTTTGTCCTCCAGGATGTGACCAGGTACAAGTCAGGATGTGAAATCCAAGTCAGAATTAACAAAAATCATGCACGTCAGACATCGATAGATTCAGTTGCGAAAGATACAGCAGGATCAGGAAAACTTGCCAAACCTACACACTTGTCACTTCAACACTAACGCAGAAAATTGGCAGCTTTGACTGTCTGCAGAAATGAAAAGAGTTTCAGCAGTTGTAGCTGTAGAATCTTGGGAAAATGACAGATGACAGAAATGTGCATGGCTTTTAACTATGATCTCATTTTGGAACTTCACTGTTTACGAAATAAAATTATATAGGAATTAAAAGATAGGCAAAAGTCGTAAAAATCTGTTATCGTAATTTATATGTCACAAGAACGTCAAATAGGAATCAAACCCTTTGTGTTCATCGTACTTCTCTGACTTTCTCCTGTTTGTCAGAAACTTTACGATGACACAACCACTCTGAGGGACAAACGATTGGACATTGAGGAAGAACTGACCGAGGAGAAGAAAAATCTGGACGCTTACAAGAAAGACCTGGACAGTTTGCAGAAAAAAGCCAAGATCATCGAGTCCCAGCTTAAGACGGCTCAGAATGATCTAGAAGCTTTCCAGGTAGGAAAATTTTCTATCCCCGTCATAGAACAACACCTGGATGCTTATCATGTCATATGCTTTGAGAATTGGATTAAAATGTCGCACATCTTTATTTTTCAGAAAAAACTAAACAAACTTTTCAAAAAGCTAGTAAAACAAGAGATGATCCATGTTGTCCCAATTTTACCATTCTTCAACAAATTAGTTTTGATCCAGGTGTTGTAGCTCAAAGTTGAATAATAATAATAATAAAGAACATTTCTGTAGCGCTTATCCCCGTACAGTACAGGCTCTAAGCGCTTAAAAATCTATTATTGCTCCGACAGACCCGAAAAAATAAACATTCTCAGCTCCCTGGGAAATATATAAGGTGGCTGTCTGTTAGGCGTTCAAGTCCTTATCAGTCTAATAAAATCAATCACTGTCTATAGTCTAGTACCCATTTAAACATGGGTGGAGTCAGGAAAATGCGTGTAAACTGTCTTTCCTAAGGACAAAATGTTGGGACTTGTCAGGATTCGAACCCGGAACTTCAGATCCTGAGTCTGACAGCCCAACCACTAGGCCACTGACATCACAACAAGAACAAAGTGTGAAAACTGATAGCTGAATCTGTCAGGGTAATTGTACTGTGTAAGCACTTAACTAGTGAGAGCCTGTAACTGTTATGGTACAGTGTATATATATGCATTTCAACCCTCTGGAGGGCTTTATCTTGTCCTGTACTGCACGTGTGCATATATGGGTCAAATAAATGCCACGTATTTCTATCTGTTATTAAACATCTAATAATGTCATGTCTCTTTGTCAACAGCTTGAGAAACAGCAAAAGCTGAATGAGCTGATTGTTGTCGCCACGCTAAAACTACATCAGATCCAACACATCACCAACGGTGCCCTTCATCACGACCTCAGTCCAACATTAGTCTTTGAGTCGGATGGTGTGGTCAAGTTACAGCACCGCATCAAGGAGCTTGAACATGAAAAGTTGCTGCAGAAACGACACATGAGGTCAGTCTTTCCTGCTTCTTTCTAACTTTGTTCACTATTTTCTGTGTTCAGGTATTTGTGCGTTTGAACAAATAGTTAATGAAATGATGAAATAAAGGAAAATAGATTGAAAGAGAGATGAAGAGATATAAGGTGAAAGAGAGAGAGAAAAACAGAGAAATGGACCGAGTGAAACACAGAAATGGAGAGAAAAAAGACGGTGTAGAGTAGAGAAATAGCAATAGAGTTAATAATAAGGAAAGGAAGACAGAAAGAAAGATTGGACAAATGATAATAAAAGAAACCAAGAGAGAGAGAGATAGTAGACAGACAGAAACTGAATAAGAGAGGAAAAGATAGAGTGACTGAGTGACAGACTGACTGACTGAGAGAGATCCAGATCTAGATAGAAACAGACAAAGAGACAGACAGACAGACAGACAGACAGAGAGAGAGATAGAGAGAGAGAGACAGATACAGAAAACCAATAATAGAGAGAGGGAGAGATTCAAGGACAGAGAAATACAGCTAAACATGGTATTTTGTACCAGATTCACCCCCACGTTCCCCTAACCACCCCTCAGAAACATAACACCCTGACTCTAAATTGCATATCTTCTTGTACCCAGGGAATCCCGTAAGAAACACGTCCAGCTGATCAAGGACCGACGAGTTTTCGAGTCAAAGATCGGCAACATGGAGGAGACGTGTGCCAAGCTCATGGAGGATAAGTTTGGTTGTATGGTTGACTTGGAGAAAATTGAGACCGTGACCGTCAACCGAGCCATTGAGGAACTGAAGGAGAAGTTACGACAAACGGAAATTGACTGTTCTCAGGAGCTGAGGGAATACGACGTAAGTCTGACTTATGTCAGATAAACGTTATAAATATCTTTGTCAAGTTGCCTTTTAACATAGCTCTAGCTGTTAGAACCTGAATTCTTTCACTACCAGAATTCTGATACATTCAGATGTGTGTCTCTCTTGCATTAAAATCATTTACTCGACTGAACCTCCAAAGGTCAAATGTAATTTGCCACAGGTGAGATTTTGTATTAAGTATAAGCAAATTTAGCAGTTGCCATATTAAAGACTTCAAATTAACTTGTATGGATTCTTGTAGTTATTTCTCTGACAGTAAATAGGTTAACCACTGAAATTTTTAAAAGCCCACATTAGGAACATTTTCCCCAAACACAATTTCACATTGTTAAATGTTATTCCTTCTGAAAGAAAAAAAAAAGAGAAAAAAACATAACTAAAACATCATTTGTGATGGATGATTCATTGTTAAATTACCTATTATCACATTTACAATCTATTATCCTGTCTGGTCCTGATCAGTTCTATCCCATTTCATCCTTCCTTTTTCAGTGTTATCTGGCTGTTTTTTTTTTTCAGTTTCATTTCTGCTTACCCTTGCTTTCATATTTGAGATGTGACACAATGAAATCAGGTGCTGATCAAGGTTTTAGTATATAGAGTTACGGGTATCACAGTACAGCTTGCCCATTTCCCTTTCTGCTGGTGAAAAATCCTTGTTCTATCTTGAGTAGAAGTTAAGATATTTGCAGTTAAAGACAAGAAGGTGACCTGCTACTTCAGCTAAATTTTGTGAGAAAATGGCCAATGAAGTTTGTTAATCTTTATTCATTCTCAGTTAAGTCATGTCACTAACTTGCAATCTGTGGACATTTGCTAAATATATTTCAGCATATTTATCTCTGAATTACATTTTTAGATAGAGATAGAAGTGTTTTGTACAAGAAAAAAATTTTCATCAAAAATTCATTCACTCTTGAAAAAATCATGATTTCTCCAATCACTCAGCTTGATAAGCACCTTATTTCACCACGATGTGTCTCATTTTATCAGTTCTTAATCCTACCGTGTCATTACTTTACTTATTATCTGATCTTCATATGTTTACATCCTGTTTCATCCTATTCTGGCCTCCTACTGTGTTCCGTCGTATCCTGTCCTTTTCATTCCTATCCTTTCCCTTTGCTTTGTGATCTGACGTACTCGTATGTGTCCTTGTATGTGACTGTGATGTCCACAGGAAGAGATAGCGGCCAGGAAGGACAGGATAACTGACATGACGCGAGACCACACCCAGCGACTGACACAGCTGGCCATGTTGTTGACAGAACAAAATGAATACACAAAAGATTTGGACAATCGACAAAAGAAAGTGGTAAGGAAAGATACAACTCATGCAGCAATTGGATACAGCCTTACTAACTGCACATTCTGTGGCTACATCGCGCCACGCATAAGGAGATGGTCTCAAAGAAATCTTACTTGGTTGATTTTGAAGCACAATTTTTCTTCATTTAGATGGAAAAAAGGGGGAAAAGCATGGGAACACAAACACAATTAGAGAACATTGATAGCCTCTGTGATACTTGAAGACCCAGCATATTCCTGAGCCAATGATTACACGTATCTATCTATGGGTCCCCAAGATTGTATTAGAAAGGGAATCAATGAAATGGATAAGCTTGGGGAAGATAATAGATTATATTTACAAGGATGAGGCTTCAGACAACAGCAATGAAAGCAAACTGTTATTATCAGTCGTAGGTGAAAAGGGATGTGGGACAGAAGAGAAAATATGGTCTTGGTTTGAAAAAATAAAAGAAAAGTGTGAGAGAGAAAGCAAGAGGCAAGAGAGACTTTGCATGTGGACATTGAAGATTTTGATAGAAAACAAACATGAGGCAGTGATGAACGATAGTCAAACAAATTCAGGGAAAAAAATGACGGAGTAGTTGAATTAAAAAAATTGAAAGAAATGACTGTTGATGTTTTAAATATTATGTCATGAATTTCTGTGCACAGGGTGGAGAATTTAAAGGACAGCGGAAGACGGATGTCCGAGAGAAACAGCGGCTGATTCAGTTGGTGCAGCTGCAGGCCCAGGAGATTGACGCCCTGAAGGAGGAAATCATGCTGCTCTCTAGGAAAGGAGGACACATTTTACCCCCGGCTCAGCCACCGTTACCACAAAGTCCTCCTAGCTACCCACCTCCTGGACTTTAAATTAATCTCTTCTCTTTTTTATATTTGTACAATTCTAATCCCTCTGACCCACTAGTTTATTTTTAGATTTGGATTGTTTTAATCCATTGTTTCTTGACACAGAACCAAAATGAAATTCCTGGTAATTTTGTCGTGATTTTGCTCTGAGCACAGATCGAAAACACAGTTTGTTCTCAAAAAGTTTTAACCAAAATATTTAAGATTTTTTTTTTCACAGAGATGTACAAAAAAACTTTTGCACTAGAGGCATAACTCTGTCTTTCTATGGCTTTGTTTCACAAATATGAAGAATTAAAGTTAGATGGGAAAAATATGGATATGGCAAAGTATTATTAACTGAAATAGGTGGTCCACTATTTACATTCACGCTGCCTTCAATACACAAGGATGGATTTGAACTGATTTAGACTTGGGTGAAAAAAATGAGACAAATTTGCGCAGGTCACAAAAGCATGAAAATATTCTCAAACAACTGCGGGCCAGGAATATGTCATCTGTTGCAATGAAAATATTCCATCTCACAGCGGAGGCATTGAGTCACCAATCATTTCTGGTTGTTACATAAAAAAAACAAAACAACTAAACAAACTCTTTGGCAGAAGGAAAGTTATGAGTCAAAGGAAATTTTGTTAGATTACAACCCTAAAATATGACAGCTATATCTTCTGTGTACAATCTAGTTTGTTTTTTTTTCCCCCACACTGCTTTTTATTCTTAATCTGTCTGTGACAAAGTTGAGGAAAAATAGGCAGTGACATCACCTTAGACTTAGTTATATTGACATTTGACTGTTTTCATGGGGCCTGATAAAAATATTTGGGTTCTTGTTTTTCTTCATGAAAAGTTTGATTTTTGAGAAAATTAATTAGCCATTAATTACGTGGAAGAAATTATGACAACCAACTATTATTTCTTCAAGATAATAAACAGTTGGTATGTCTGCCTGCAGTAAATTTGATGTGTAAATGATTTAGTTCTCTATAAGTGATTGATAGGCAGAGGTGTCATACAGAACAATTAGTAATAATTTAATACCAGAAAAAAAACAGTTATACTTCCGATCATTGACGACACTTTTAATGCATTCAAACTGAAAAAAGAGAAAATTAGTAAATGACATGTATTTTCTGAAAAAATTTGTATGACATTTCATTTTGTAGAAATTTGTGTTAGTTTCTAAGCTTGAATGGAGATTCCTGTAAATTGTATGCCGAAAGAAGATGTTGATTATGAAAGAAAGAGGGTTTGAAAATGACATCAACAGCATCAACAAAACTGCCAAAACACACAATAAAACACACAGACCTAGTTCAAATATCTAATTTTTTCTTTCCTTCAATCAACATCTTCCCAAAGGTTTACTGTAAAATGTAAGACTCTGAAATTGCCATGAAATGTTTGTAGCATTCTCATATTTTCATACCCGAGCCTTGAATTTGAATATCAGTCTGATTTTGTTTCATTTCTCTGTGATAAAATTTTAATGTATGAATTAAACACTTGTACTGAGGATTTGAAAACAAAATTGATTGTCATTCTTTTTTTTTCTTTTTGGCATGTGTGTGTGTTTGTGTGTGTGGGTGTCTGTTGTCTGTGTGTATGTGTGTGTATTTTCATGTTTGCATCTTTGTTCTCTCTTTCCACTCTCCCTCCTCCTTTTTTCTTTTCTTTTCTTTCTGGTGCTCTCTCTTCCTCCCTTTTTTCCTTCCTTCTTTTCTCCCCTCTCACTCTCTCCCTCCCTCTTTTCACTCCTTCCATCTTTTTTCCCTCCCTATCTCTTTCTCTTTCTCACCACCCCTTCTCTTTCTTTTCTGCTCTCCCTCCCCTCCTTCTCTCTTTCTCTCTCTCTCACCCTCCCTTCTTCCCTGTCTGTCTGCTTATCTCTTTCTCTTTCATTCTCTCTGCCGGGTTATCCAAGCGGGACGTGAGTTATCGAGGGGCTGCAACGAGACAAACTTGTGATTCGATTACAATACATATATCAACCTGCTTGACTGTTCACAGTTCTCCTTTATTCCTTATCGAAGGCAACCGATGTTCAGCCAGGTCTATATTCCCCCAGGCCTATGATGTTGAGTGTTCTCGGTCTTAAATAAACAAAATAAAACATCTGCTAATGAT
>JBCAUA010481860.1:0-15691 GCA_038406235.1 Peronia verruculata | reverse complement strand
TTTTTTTTTTTTTTTTTTTTTTTTTTTTTTTTTTTTTGCCTTTGATCTTAGGTGATTTTACTGTGTGCATATGTATTCAGCATGTTTGTCTGATTTTGCATATGTCCTCGGAAACTTTCTAGCTCATCTGGTTTCCATGGAAATGGCCACCATCAAAAATTTTGTCCTGTTTTTTAAAATCCATTTCCTCCTTTAAATATGAAGCCCTCTCCCTCTATTGTCTCTTGGCTTGTTCATGTGTTTCAAATGTGGCGTTGGTGCATATATTTGCTATGTAATAAACTAATATGCTCTTGTAGCAACAATTTCTTTCACTTCAATGAATGAATAGACTGCCCAAATAGTTCACTGAATTATTTTAACTGTAGAAAGTCCTCACAAGATCCATGTTGAATTCAGCACTCACTGTTGTCAGTTGAAGTAGAAGAAAAGAGTTGGCAGTGCCATCTTTTCCTTCATTTGTATAGAGAATTTTGCTGAATTCTCTCCCCCCCCCCCTTCTAAAAAACAAAATCTGTAATATATGCATGTAGTTTTTATTCAAAGGAACATTCTGAACCTATAAACTGGTACAGCAGTGATAATTCTTTCTGAACACACAAACAGAAAAACAAAAATGATCATTTTGATCTGACATTGGAAAGTCCAGATGCCACCCTCCCCTTTAAACAGAGAGATGAAAGAAAATTTCACATACAATTATTGGTCTTTCCTTCAATGAAACACAAAATATTTGGTCAGCTCAGATCATATTATAAAGTTATCAAACATTTATATTCTTTAAACTGGTTAATTTTAAGAAATTTTGCTGATGGTTGTGTCAATTGTCTCCCAAGATTTTTCATCAAAACCCCACTTGCATTTTTAAAACTGTATATATATTGCTATTTGTCTTCAGAATATAATTTTCTAAGTGTATTCTTGTCACTAAATTAATAGAATATATTATTACGATCACATAGATGGTAAGATAAGGAGGATGCTTTAAAATAAGCATTTAATCAGCAAAGGATTTAACAGTGTAATGAAATTGGCACATATTTGTTTTTATATGTCATTTGGATAGATGCTGGCGTAGAGCTTTAGTATTTAATTTGTTGCTTATCCTATCAAATTCTCTATGTGAGTTTTTGTCATGTAAAATAAAAGAACAAAAAAAAAAAAAAATGAAAATTGCATTGTGAAATATTCTTTTGACTTGCAGGCAAAGGGAACAGTATCACTTCTGTCCAGATTCAAAGCTTCATGTGCTATGCAGTGGAATAATACACCAGTGGTGAGTTAGTTTCAGATGTTATGAAATAGTAAAGTGTTTATGATGAGTGGTGTATGCTGACGGTGATCCTTTTCTTTTCACTTTATTTTCTCACTATTTTCAGAATCTTCCAGACATCTTGAGATCATTCTTCCTCAGCACAGAAAATTTCAGATACTTGTTTAACATTTTTAGCTTTCCCATAATATGTATTCAGTATAGCATGCATTTGAGAAACTATGTTTCATATGACCAATGTCCTTGAGAAGACTCAGAAATACAAAACATGACAAAGCTGATTTATACATGAGTAAGTCATAAATGATATGTTATGGTGAAATCATATTTGGTGAGCTGTATGATCTTCCAATTTTATTTGTAGGATGGAATCTTACAGCTCTGCCTTTCACCAGATACAACAATTCTTGTAGCGATCCACTTCTCTGGCAAGTTGACCATATGGGATATGCCTGCATTGCATTCAAAGAATCAGTTTGAACTAGAGAATCAGGTAATATATTTAGATAACATTAAATATGCAAAAGATGAGTTACTGAGACAAGACATCAGTTGATATAGTTATTGTGATATAAATATCAAAATGTAAGTTTCAAATTAAAATAATCTTTGTAATATTTTTTTTTTTTTGTAAACTTCATACAAGTTTTGCACATAAAAATGTTTCATTCCATTCTGCTTACTTTTTGCATTATACATCAATGTAAGGTTATGGCAAGCCACTGATGATTATTCTTCATTCATGTCTTCTGTGTCTTTCTTTCAAAGCCCAACTGGGATGAACTGAGTCCTGAATTTTTGGAAAATCCAACTAAAAGGAAAAGAATTAAAGGTAATTAATTAAAAACACATTTGTCAGCATATTATTGGTTATCACTGGAAAAACATTCCTGCAGACTGCAGTTGGTTGTAGAAAGATTTTGTCCGCATATTGAATACTTCAATGAGAAACACGCGTAGAGATTGCTTTTCATTTTGATTTTTTAATTTTATTTCATAAAAGTATTGGTGCTAGAAATTTGTGTGGTTGTATAGATGTAACTGTAGAAAATTTTTTGTGAGTGCATTTCTCTTTTTAGGCAGGCTGTCTATGGGTTGTTCAAGGGAAACATTGTGCCATCAACGGAGAGATAATATTGTAAAATAGTTAGTGAACACGGTGGAATAATTCATCAGTTTCCTGGGCACAAAGCTATCTATGGACAGACACAACTATGTCATTTATTTCGAGAATGAGAAGGCAATTAAATGAAAATGAAAATCTAAAAAATGACTATATACCTTTCCAAATATCAACAGATAGCTCTTGGCTTCTACATCTCTTTTTTATTCTTAAATGTTGTGGTGTCTTGATGTTTTAAAAAATTCTGATTTTTAATTTTTGGCAAATTTGAAGTCACAATAGTATAATGAAAGTTTTGTACTGGGTTTCAAACAAAAGTTAAAATAAATATATTTTGAACCTAGTGTGCATTTTACTGATTTATCTGTCTTCCAGACCTGATTCCACACAAACAGCTTCTGGATATTAACTTTTGGGACAGTAATGTAAGTTGCAGCTCTGTTTCATGTTCTAAACTTAAAAGCAATGAGATGTTATTTTTGATCAATCTAATATGAACTCACATAATCTTCAAGCCTGGGTTTTAAAAATCTTATTGTGAGAGTTTCACACAGATACTGAAAAATCTTCCTTAATCTGAAAAACACGTTATAATTTGTTTGTTATATTTTATCAGAATTTCAGACAGAAATAAAGTGCAGGTTTTCTCAAAATTAACTTCAATGAAATTTTCAAGTTTTTTTTTTTTTTTTTAAAGAGTCCTGACATTCATAGAATATTCTTCTGGAAATTTGAATTTTCAGTTTCATAATTTGGGTATATTTCAGAGATTGATTTTAGCAAGATGCACAGGGGCAGTGAGTGTTGTATCTCCAGAGAATCTTCACAATTTTCTGGGCAAATCCCCAGAATGGTATGAGCCATCACCTAGACTGACACAGGCTCTCAGTGGAGGATTTGTGGGCTTAGAGGTCAGTATATGGTTTCCTGCAGTGATATAGGCAGTAGTACTTGGCTATTGAAATTGTCTTTATTTGTTTTGTGATATTGGAAGTAGCTTAGTCATACCATGACCAAAAAGTATTCTGACAATAGTAAAGTGTGAAACTTTGTTCTTATCATCTTCAAAAAATGCTGCAAATAGGCAAGCAAAAATACTTGAACCGTGTATAACCATCCTGGGCTAGCAGGAGCTCAGTTCTTTCAGTATATGTTTGCTCTCTTTGTAAATAATCATTTACAAAGATATTCTGACTCATTAGCGACACTTTGAAAATAAAATATCTTACTTGTGAAATATAGGATAGATGAAATCAAAATAAGTTGTCTTAATGTTTCAGTGTGAAATCAGATTTCCAAAGAAACGCATTGTCATGACAAATGCTGAAAATGAAGAAGATGATGGTGATGACAGTGATGAGGAAGATGCATCTCTAATGTCCAGGACAACCCGCATGTCCAAACAAGTATTGTTTTATCTCACTGATAGTGAGCGCTTTCAGCCCCCAAAGAAGAAGCCAAGGTATGAAAATTTCTTTACTCGTTCTATACTGCCAACAGAGATTCTCCATTCTTCACATTCTTCTTTCAGCACCAGCAAGTGGGTAGTACCCATCATTGGCATTCGGCAAAGTTTCACTTTCATTTTAATTTAGTGACATCCTTTGAGGATGTAATGAAGAGAATGCACTCTAACATAACAAAACATGAGCTGAATGGTCCGAAAGTGTTTTGATGTTGACTTAGAAGATCCATCTTGAAGAGACACACAGTCCTGACGTGACGAACAGTGACAGTGATGAATTCAGCACACTATGTAATGATAATTTTAATTACAATTTCATGCCCTACAGATGCAAATCTTTGTCAAGATTTGATTATGGTGATGAAAAAAGCTTTTAGAGGCATTACAACTAGCCCAGTTCTTTTATAAGCATTAGATCTAGAGCTTAAGCTAAGCAGCTTGATGATTTAATGATCGGGGAAAAAGAGGACGTGATTCTGTGGATAAAGAAACATTGCTTGACAGGGAAGAAGATCTAGATAGTGGAACCACTTGGCTTTATTTCTTTCAAAAAAAGAATTAAAATATGTCTAAAAATAGAATTGTATACCATGAAATAGCCCAAAACATCCGAAATTTCTTGGTCAAAGGGAAGCAGTTTAGAGAAAATTACTTGGTGCAAAAAGAGTTAAAATGCTTACATATTATTTATTGTTATTTCACACAGATTTCTGTATTTTTGATGGTAAATACTCTTTTCCCTAGGTTAGTGTATATGGTAATTGGTAACAAGTAACTATGTACTCTTTGTCTTTTTATTTGATGTTCTTTGATTTCTAGTGAACTGTGACTTCTTCAGTTATGTTTGTCACATGTAATTCATTTTGAATTTCCAGACTTGTCACAAAGCTGTACAGAATTGTGCAGTTGAAGTCAACCACACCGGAAGAACTCTATGCTAGAAAGGTTAGTACATCACCTGGAAAGTTTGGGAAATCTAGGTATCAATTGAGATCTTTCAATTTTTTTTTTTTTTTTAACAGAACCTAGAGGCATTCATATCGGTTTTAGATGTGATTTTCATAGCATATAGGGCCAGGAAAATATCAGTCTTTTTCATAGCTGGTGGCTATACATTATTTCTGGAGATAGACATACTATTGGGATGTCTGAGGGCTTCATAGCTACTACCAACAATAGGATAATACTCAACATAGACCTTCAGAACTCGCTGAAGTTTACTTTTGTTCAGATTAGATAATTAATTGATTTATTGTGGGTGATTCAGTAATATTATTGTTTGCATTTTCTGTTGCTGTTATTTTTCCTGTGCAGAGGAGAGAGGAGAAACAATTATGTATTTGTAAATAGAACATATCCATTGACAGCTGACAAAACATTGATCTTACTTTTGGGGGATATTTCACAGATTGAAGCTGAGGAATATGGTGAAGCCCTTGCTCTAGCTCAAGCCTACAAACTTGATTGTGATTTGGTATACCAAAGACAATGGCGAAACTCTGAGGTGTCTCGAGCTTCAATTCAAGACTATCTTGTAAGTAAACCAACATCAGTGGAAGATCAGTATCAAAAGACAGATTGATATACATAAAATATCTACTGTCCATTCACCTTTGAAGTACCAACCCATTTCACTCGTGTATGACATTATTGCACAAATGAAGTAGGAAGAATCTTAAAGCTTTAACCAGGTTTTCTTTAACATTGATGACCACATATATATTCATGACATTTAGAACTTCTCAAATTTATTTTGTCTCAGGTTCTTAGTCATGCTTTCATTTATTCAAAGTTTTCAAGTCTGAGAATTTATATGCTTTCTGTGCAGAACAAAATTAGCAAGCGCGCATGGGTTTTACATGAGTGTTTGGAGAGAGTCCCAGGAAACATTGATGCAATGCGAGAACTGCTGGAGTATGGACTGAATGGTACGGACCTGCCTGCACTTGTGGCCATTGGGAAAGGGGAAGATGAGGGCAGGTAAGCAAACTTTTTTTTCAAAATGGAGAGGGAATAGGCAAAAGAGAGAATCTGGATATGTGATTGACTCACTACCGAGTTGTTGAGTGGCATTCAAGAAAGAAAGAAAGAAAGAAAGCACCAGAAGGAAAAGAAGGACCTGTGAGAATAGTCTCTCAAATGCAGTTATTTGAGAACTGATGGTGAAATAAAGCTGATATGTCTGGCACTATACTTTGAGATTTTTTATTTTTTTTTAAATCTTTATTTCCACTGGGGAATGAAGGGAAAATATAGAGCAAGTTTTGAGCTGAAAAATTTTGTGCATTTTTATTTTTGGGTGTATTAAATTATATATTCTGTATATATCATTCTGTGTTAAGCACTGTTATGTTGACATGACTTTAGCACCTTATTGATCTACACGTTATTTTAGATTCATCCTCTGTGACCCGGATGAAGGCCTATATGAAGATATTTATGATGATTTTGACCCTGAGTCTTTACGACAGCGAGAAGAAAAAAGAGCCAACATCAAGAAATCCTATCTGGACCAAGTAGATTTTAATGAGTATGTATTTTTTTTTGTATATGGAACACAAAAAGTCATATTTTCTTAAGAATTGAAAAAAAAACAGCAGTCAGCTCTACAAAATCAGCCTGAATTCAGATTCAGTTTCGTGATTTATATATATTATGTGTGGCAACAAAGAACAAAACAAAAGATAGTTTTTAAACATTTTCATTTGTGTCTGGCTTGGATTGGAATATTTTTATGGACATTAACAGAAAGACATTCTAGTTTCAGCATCGTAATGTCCACCTGAGCCAGTGCTAACAGTTGATTGTGAATGACATAATGACACTTTAGTACTTTGAAACGACAGAGTTATTCATAAAACACTTTACTTTTATTTCATAGTGTTTGTTATCTTTTTTCAGGGGAAATGATTCTGTAAATTTAAAAAAAAATGATTCACACAGAAATGTCTTTTCATACTTCATTTCTTTCCAGTCTGAATCTTGAACAGAAAGAACTTTGCAGAGCACGCTTGAAGTTTTTGCTGTACTTAGATAGATTGAAAACTTATGAGGTAATTTTTTATCTTCCTTTTCCTTTATGATTTTTTTAATGACATAGATTAAATCAATCAAAAGTTTTCCTATGGTCATAATTTACAAAAGTCAACTTGCTCAAATAACAAGGTCTGCTTTGTGTTTAATTTTCATTCAGTAGCTCATCTTACAATTTATTTGTTAACGTTATGTACTGATGGTATATAAATTGGTATATCAAATATTTTGATAAGTACCTAGCAGCCAAAACTACAGAACCAGCTGGTTTCTTTTCAATATAAAACCACATACAATTGGAATAACAATACTGGTCAGTTGATTGCTATTTACTGCTTATTTAACTTTGTAAAGATCATGCTGATATTCTGAATTTACTTTCCTTAAGGTGATACTTGGTGGGATCAGTGTTGCAGCTGAAAGATACAATGCCAGTTTCTACACAAACTTTCGTTCTCAGAATATATTTGAACTGGCAGCAGATTATGCCCAGGTAATTTGCCTTGATGGAAGTTAAACAATTTATTCCAAGTAATTTGTACCTTTGTAATTATGAACTTTGAATGCTGCACTCAATGAAATTAGCTTTAGCTTACCAAGTTTTGACCAGAATAATTGTATAAATGTCAAAGAAGTATTCATTTTTTGGCATTTCATTGTTTGTTCCTTATTTTTTGGAGAAAGAAAAATATTGGTTTTTAGTATGGAATTGTAACAGATTTTGTCTTGTGATCAGGGCAAATGAGTTCGAAGTCGTGCTGGGCAATGAAGACATACAGCCGTATTTGGTCATTTTTAAATACTTTCCAACTAAGATACAAATTTATTTTTTGTTTTCACAAAACAACAATTTGACTATTTTTAATCTGAAAAAAAAAGAAATATTTTGGTATCATAGTCGGAAAATAGTGGGAAAAAAAAAAAAAAGGGGGTCAAAAACGGCTGTGGCTTGAACTCACCCGCTTGACTTGCGACTCATTTGCCCTGGGCGCAAGACATTTGTTGTTTGTATCATTTAATTGAACAGCACTTTTTTTTTTTCACATTTGCTTATATGGAGCTAGACTTAATGTTATTTGTACATCTCCCTCTTTCTCTCTCTCTTTTTTTTTTTTTTTATTTACATATTTCATTGTTGTAGTTGATGGTGTCTGTCCAGAACAGTGATTTGCTAAATGTTTTAACTTTGTAGAATGTTTTTTGTTTATTTATTTACTTGTCTTTCCAGAAAAGTGACTGGAGGGCTATGGAAACTTTGCTGACCTTTCACAGTGCTGACTTAGCTCCTCACAGGTGAGATTCTTACAGATGTTGTAACTTAACAATTAGTTGTCACATTTGATCTTCAAGGAAAGTTGCATAGTTCATATTGATATCTTGGGTGTTCCACATGTGATCTTCAAAGAAAGTTGCATAGTTCATATTGATATCTTGGGTGTTCCATCTGTTGCTTTGCAATTTTACTTATTTTTGTAAGAGACTCTTACATAGTATAATGAAAGATAAAATGTAGAAAGCATGGGTTGGTCAAGAATGTAGTCTAAACTTGTGTATGTAATTAGCATAGTAATCCATTTAATAAATTTCTATTATGTTTGGTCACAATGTTTGTCTTTTCTTATACATCCAATCAGATTAGCCATCCTGTCAAACTTCCCAGAAACAGCAGATCCAAGAGATTACAAAGACTTGCTCCCAGAAATAAGGTCAGTTTGAGGAATGAAAGGTAGAAAGAAATCTTTCAATAATGAAAGATATGAAGTTTATATTAAGCCTAGAAATGTCAGGGGCTGATTTGCTCAAAGACTTAATCATCATATTTGAAGATCCAGCAGGAAGAATCACATATGTCTATGTTCTACATGTTGGAGAAAACTGACATTGTTTTTAAATATTTCTATGCCTTTTGATTTTGATTCAAACCTCTTCTTTATTTGGAACACTGACCAATTGCTGTTCCTTCTTATCTTTTTAGATAGGTTGGTTAAGACTTAGGACTAAGTCTGTAGACCATTTTCTTGAATATACTAAAAACTGGTCATCTGTTCTTTCCCTTTAATCTTTATATGCATGTGCATATAAATTATTTTCAAAATAACATACAACATAGTAATAAGTTATCGATTGCCATTTAGGTGTACATAAACTTTCTTGAGCGTGAAGGCATATTTTTAACGAAACATTGGGATTCTAGCAGTTTCTTTTAGCATTTTTAGGATTAATATTATAACATATACAACCTTTTCTCAAACAATTTTTTAAAATTTTGCGCCACTTAGTTCTATAGATTTTCAGTTTTTCTTGTTAGTGATATTTGTAATTTGAAATTGCTTTGCATAACATTTGTAGCATAGTTTTCCAATGTGTTAAATATCTTTTCTTCACTTTCTCAAATACATAACTCCACAATCTATTTTAAAATAAGCTCAAATTCTCTGTCTGATCTTGATCATGATCTAATAGTCTTCATTTAGTTAATTTTTGTGTCATTTTTAGTCATGTGACACATATTCTCTGTGCATTTTCTTCATTCAGTTCTTCACATGTTCTGTATGTCAGTTTGGCAACGTAATGCATGTTAAATTTGTCTTGCGCCCAGGGCAAATGAGCCCGAAGTCACAATGGGTGAGTTCACGTCACAACCATTTTTTACCGTTTTTTACTATTTTCTAACTATGATACCAAAATATTTCTTTTTTCAGATTAAAGAATGATAGTTTGTCGTTTTGTGCAAACAAAAAAAAAAAAAAATTTAGCATCTTAAAGAAGTTAAAAACAACCAAAAATGGCTGTATGTCTTCATTGCTCGTTACAACTTTGGACTCATTTGCCCTGATCACAAGACATGTTGTGTTCTGTACTATCAGGTTTACTGAAATTATCACTTTTTCCTCAGTGGTGAAGATGAGGTTGTGCCTTGGGAGGCAAATTCTTGGCGGAGTTCTGACTGGGCAGAGGCAAACGCTTGCAGGTACTGCATAACAGAGCTAAACAGCCTCAGTAGCAACTTGTTATTCTTAATTAGAAGTCATGAAAGCCATCCAATTTTTGATGTCCATGAATATAGTTTGTCCACAAGCTAGTTTGAGGCTAGAACAGGCTTAGTACCTTTGTATTATGAAATAGAGCAGATTATATGATATCTCAGATGCTGTTCAGTGCGAATGGCTGTCTCAGAACTACTTATATAAACTGTCCAAAGTATGGGGTATAATGCTGCTAAATGCAGTGAAACACTTCACTTCATGTGTATTTTTTTTTTTTTTATCTGGTTCATTCGTTGTTGTCTTTTTTCTTGTTGACAGTCTGATTTGTTATTTCTGTATCCTGGGTTATATTTTCGTAAATATAAATCTGCTGTATATTATGAGCAGAATGTATTTAATTCCTTATCATAATCTCACAAACAGCATATTCTGCTATTATCTCTTTTGTGAAATTATGTTAATATTATTTCTCCTCAGGAAAGCAGTGGAACTGGGCAGTGAAGATGAAGCTGCGTTTTTGTATACAAACTTTGATAGCAAATACAGGTAGGATGTGAGTCTCCTGATCTGAAGTTTTCATGGACTGAGATCTTTTACTGTTGGCTTGAAAATATTTGAAACTTAGTCAAGTACATTACTGTTGGCTTGAAAATATTTGAAACTTAGTCAAATACATTAAAATAACTAGATCTACTGTATATTTCACTTGGAAAAGTGGTACAAATACTGGCAATAGAAATGAAGGAAAACTATTATGACCTGTTCAATCCCTTGATTGTAGCAAACCATATAAAAAATAAAGAATCCTGCAATTCTTTTTCAAATAATTTTGTCATCAGATTTCTCTGTTGTTGGAGAATTAAAAAGAGAAATAAAGAAATGTTAAAAAAAACACCCCATCTGATAATAGCACAGAAATGTGGGGGACATACTTTGTGCACATATTTTGAACACAGTATGTTAAACTGAGGATCTTGGATTTATTCAATTTATGGTGTATCATATAATGATACAGCAAGGTTTTGGGGAATCTCACATTGCTAGATATCTTTAACTATAAAACAAGATATTATTTGAAATGATTGACAGGGCTGAGAAGTTAACTCCACTGCAAGTGCAAGAGTGGTACCATGAGAGAGCTTGTGAAGTAGAACGCAGATCAAGACTGGTTGATTTTGCCATTGAACTTGTCAAAATAGCCATGGAGAAAGGGGTAGAGGTGAGAAAGCCAAGGATTATGGCCACTTTTCTGCTCCCAGAAAAAATATTCACAATCCAGTCTATGAAAGATGACAATTAAAAGTTGTCTTTTACTATATTTTTTGTCAGACCTTACTAGCTTATTTTCTTTGCAGTTAATATACACATTATCTTCACAATATAATTTGTTTGCTTAACTAGCTCATGAGTTTTTTGGTTCATTTATACTGAATATTGACAGTTGAGCATTTTAACATTTTTAATTGAACGCATAGTAAGTAATCTGACTAGAAATGTCTCTATATTTTAGTAGAATGAAAATATTGCTTTAAAATATTTTACCAGTCTTCTCCTACAGATGAAATCTTGATGTTGCTTTATAGTTGTTAGGGATCTTTACAGGATCTTTCAGACTTACTTGATGACTTGGTCATCATGGAGATGATGGTCTATGACTGTGGCGTGGACAGTTTTTTATCATTTGAAGCCCTGAGAGAAATGGCAGACTATGACAGGCTGGAGCTGATCATGTCAAAGGTGAGTATCGTTTGAGAGAGTGATCATAATCTTGGATGCTGCAGATGATCAGTACCCAAGTTTGGTTGGTATGTATTCCACTTATGATAACATTCATTTTCTGAAAAACTATTAATTACAAATAATATTTATGTTCAGGGAGGTAGGAAAAGATCAAGAGTATTATAATTTACAACTCTAGATGAACAGCATTTAATTTTGAATCATTAAATAGCTTTTGAATAATGTGTCCATGAAAGGGGACTGATCAATGCAGAAATATTGTTTCTTTTTTTTTTTTTTTTGAAGTCCATGAATTGTTGATAGTGGAATGTAATATGTAATGTACAACTCATAGCTCCATAATCACTCTTTATCAATGGAGATCTTGACAGTAATGAAAAATACAGGGGACCAGAACTTAGAGTAGAGTCGGGTAACTTTGCCAGGCGGGGAAATTCGCCACTTGCTCTATCAGTTTTACCTATGTTTGGACGAGTTCAAGTGGCATCCCAATTATAGTTCAATGTTTTACTATGCGATTTTGTAAGCCAGTCATATTAATTTTAAAAACTTTTGTGAGTTCTGAGATCGTGATTCATAAATACAATGACAAGAAAAGTCTCTCCCTTTTTTTTTTTTTTTTTTGTCATTGCATTTTTTTGTTACTATGAGTATCAAACAATCTCTTCAGTCTTATTATGATGAGTTCTGCAGTGGAGCATGATACAGAGACATCATATATGATATGTGGCATGCATTTTGTCACAATTAGCCTATATCAAGTTAAATATGGTCCACAGTCATCAGAGGAAGCATTTGTGAAGAACGTTAGGAGATGGATGGTTCCTTTCCTTCAGCGCTGTGAGCAGAAAGAGCCAGGGGCCTACAGTAGACTGCTAAGAGATTATGTGCTGACCAAAGCCAGAGGAGATTTGACCTATGTGCTAAAAATATTTGAATCATCCAAGCCCAGTGTGAGTAAAGTTAGATTTACAATTTAATTTTTTCTGCATTCTTTGTATGTATTTACTGAAAGAGTTTTCTTTTAACTGTATTTCATTGTTATAAACAATTTACCACTTTATGATATGATTTTACCACAATCTCAGTGAAATAATTGACCTTATGGTTATCTTCAAATCTGTTTTTCATATTTGTATCAAGTGTACTTCAATCATCCATTTTCAGAGAACTTTAGCAATGAACAAGATGATATTTGCCAGAGATAACTAAATTGAATATACTGTTGACATTAACACTAAAATTATTTTAATCAGGCTTCTAATAGAGAAATATTCAAACAAGCAAATAAAGGTATCTAGTTATGAAATATATTTATTGATTCCACCATGAAAAGAAGACATTCGATGTTTAAAAAAGATTTTCATAATCATTATAAGAAACTTGATCTAGATGGACTTCAGTACTGCTTCCTGTAGCAGTTGGTTTATGGGCAGAGATTAAGGGTCAGGATCAGAGCTCTCTTTATATTATAAGCTCACACAAGCCAACATCAAAAAGAATCTTTATACACACACTGTTTGCTTACAGAAATCTTTATAGTGTATTTATAGTCTAAATTCTTCTTAAGTCTTTGTTTTGTTTCAGGTTCCCTCACCTATAATTCAGTCGCACACAGAGTTGATGTCATTGGTTTTAGATTGTCTATATTCATGTGAAAGGTGATTTGTTTTGTTTTTTCTCATTTGCAGAAATTTAGTCTTTCCTCTTTTTACTGAATGTTAAGAATATCTTTTGAAATAGACAATAGTTTTCATAATTGTTTCAATGTCTGGCATTTCTGTCCTTCAGCAATTTTAAAGAGATATCACTTGATTCAATAATATAATCTCATAAGTGACACTGAATGACTGATACATCAGCAACTGTGTGTATTATGTACCGATAAATTTTTAAATATTTTTTCATGAAGTTACATCTTTACTTTTTATTACCAGGGACGATCAGCTGAACTTGGCCACAAAAATCTTTGAATGTCTTCCTGTGCGGAACACTGAGTAAGTAGTCACATCTCTAAAGCCATGTTGAGTCCATGTTTGTCAGAAAATGAAGGCAGTGGACTATCTTTGTAGTTTCTCGATGTTACAGCTTAAAGGATTTGATTTAAAATCAAATGAGAGAAAAACTATGAGCACAGTGTTGCTTTCAGTTGACTTATTTTTTTGCATTGATGTCCAGTGAGCTGATTTATTAGATAATGCTGTTCTCATACAGCTTTTTGTGTTGCATTATTCAGCCCCAGCAAGGAATCCACTGAGAGCCTTCGCCTACACAGACAACTTGATCAGTTGGAACAGCACATCAAGTAAGTTATCAGACGCCTCCATATTCTTATTTTATCTGAATTTTTTTTCTGGAAAAAAAAACAAAAAAACGTGTAATTTTATTGTGGAAATTTCAACCATTGTTGACTTCATGATTAATAGGTAACAAAATTGACATTTTGGGCAAGGATGGCCTGAACAGTATGGCAGCATTCATTTCCCTATGCACATGCTTTTTATTCAGTCAGACTGTTTCTGTATAAATTTCATGGGAATCAGTTTTGGTCAAAAAAGTTTCAGTGCAGGTTTTGACAGTAACCACTTTTTCTCACTTAAAGCATTTGCTGTTGCACCATGAAGCCATAAGGTGGCTGAAAAATTATTTTATTATATTGGCTTTTTGCAGTGCTGCCAGTATTTTTCAAGCTCATGACATGAGAAAGACATTAGCCAACATCAAAATGACTGAGGTAGATGTATATCTATGTCTTCAAATTGTTGTATTTCTAATGTATTTGTCTTTTTTCATTGGCATATTGTTTTGTTGCTAACATCTGTGAAAATGTGATTATAGGGGGAACAAATTTCTAAGACTTAAAATAACATTCTACATTTGAAGTTTATTTTTGATTGTTTGTTTGTTTGTTTTTATTCTTTTTGTTTTGTTTGTTTGTTGTTGCTGTTTTCTTCCCTTGGCTATATTGTAGTGCATTTTTTGATTTGGAAGATGATGTACAAGTTTAGTAGGTCCAACTCAAAGCCTCATATTAGAAAATCTTGAAACAGCGTGTTAAATGTAAAAAGTTCAGTTTGTTATGTACGTGAATTTCTCATGGTTACCTAGAATGTGATAATCTAGATTCTCATGTTAGGAATGCCACAAAGCCAGATCAGAGACTGGAGTTGTCCTTTTCCATTATGGATGCACCAGTTCAAGAAATTTGTGCATTTGTAATTATTGTTGTTTTGTTTTGGTTTATGCCCCTTAAAATATTTTTTTTTTTTTTTGTCTTGTTTCTATCTAAAAGAATGATCCAGAGGAATCCCGCAGTTTGATGATCAAGTTGACAAGATTGGCCAGTAGAAAGTAATGACGTGTTTTAATTTACTTATTTATATGTATTTGTGTCTCTACAGTTTTTCTACTATAGGAAGTATTTCATACCTGTGTTTCCGAGTCACAATAATGGAAAATTGTGCATGATAAAATGTCAGAACTGTTACATTTATTAGACTGGTACTCCAGAGAAATTTTTTAGTACATTCTGATATTTGCAAACCTGTGCTCATTTGATGTAGGAAATGATGATAATACCACAGTTGAACACATTGCAGGAATAATTCAGATGCATTTTACATTGTTCCTCTTTAAGTGTCTCAGTTTAGCAGACTTTTAATTTAAATATTGATACAAATTTATTTTGCTTCTCCAGGATATTGCTTTACCAATAGATTTTCTCAGACAGATTCATCCAATTATAAAAATGTCTTATTAAATTTATGCCATACCAAAAGAGATTTCAACATGGATTGTTACTTATCAATTCTGAAATTCTCTGACAGCCTAAACTTCAGCATACTGTAGCAGGCTTGCTTAAAATTGAAGACTTGGGTTTTCTGAATTGACATATGCCATCAATTTTGACTCGGAGGAGACAGGAGATTTAACTCACTGAAGTCTGACGACGTGATACCACGTCTTCCGGTAATATTCGTCTCGAGTCTGACAACGTGATATCACGTCTTCCGCTATTATTCGCCTTGAGTCTGACGACGTGATATCACGTCTCCGGCAAAATAATTATT
>JBCAUA010481750.1:0-17220 GCA_038406235.1 Peronia verruculata | reverse complement strand
ACATACATACATACATACATACATACATACACACACACACACATACATACATACATACATACATACATACATACATATATACATACAGACAGACAGACAGACAGACAGAGACAGACAGACAGACGTATAATACAGTACATAGTTACAGTGTAGCTAGGTAGACAGACACGATGAATACATATGGCATAGATGAAGAGTGTGAGAGAGAGGGAGAGAGAAAGAAAGAGAGGGAGAGAGAGAGAGAGAGAAAGAGAGAGAGAGAGGGGGAGAGAGAAAGACAAAGACACTTGCACATAGAGTCACGAACCCTCTGCCTCTACAGACTGTGTGACATAAAGTGCTCTCAACTGTTGTGAGTCGTACCTTATAGTTGATTGTTTTATTTTTAAAACAATATTTTTCGTTTTAATTCCTTCTCTATTTTCTCTCGCTGAAATAACATCTGGAATGGACGTAATAATTTGTCCACTTTGAACGTCGATTCACTAAGATAGTTATCTAGACTTCTAAAGGCAGACTTTTATTACGTTATGTTCTCTTTACGTCTTTCAATCTCCTGTGGGTAATTATCTCGGCTCACTAACGTAATCGATAGAGATATTGACATTTTACCAGGAACGTCAGGAGCAGACGTCATTAACCGTTGAACTCAAAATTCATTGGTTGGTGCAAAGTGTCATATTTCCCAAACTATCTTTCAAACCTCATGTAAAGAATGTATTGGCCGGCGGCTCTATATTGAGAGGAATTTGTTGTTGTTTTTTTTTCAAACCTCGCTAGTGCAGAACATCACCGGTTTGTGATTGATGAAATCAGACACAATTTGACTGTGATCTGTCGCAAAGGAACTTAATCCTCTGCCAGTTATTTTGAATACTTGATGTGTTGCGGCCATGTAGCAAGTAAACTAAGTCATCCTGCCTTCTCTATTTCCAATAATAATATTTTCTCGCTACATTCAGCTGCAGTAACAAATCATACCCATTCTTTTAATTGCCAAAAATCCACGTCTTTTGAAAGCAGAACAAACATTTTGTTCCCCCCTCCCTTCCCACTTTCCCAAGACAAAAGAGAAATGAATAAGCTTTGACATGACACTAATAGCTTTACATGCTAAAAAAATAAAATAAATTGACCATCCTTCGATTTTATCGTGTCGAATCTCATTTCACAATAGCTGAGGATTTACCTTGTCTTGAAAATCTCTTAGAACTGACTCCTGTAGATCGGCTGTCCCAGGGATGGTAAAGCCAGTGCTGCTGTTCTCTGCTGGAACAAACCACAGGTCGATATGATACCCAAGGCCTGTGATGATGGGCAGGGCTGTAACACAACTGGAGCCCTGTCGGAGTTTTCCAGGGCTGCACTGAAGAGGTAGACACTCCCCCTAAAAACAAAATAGCACACAAGTAAAAAATAATCAGTCAATTTGCTAATTCTGGCACTTTTCTTTTCGAATGTAGAATAGCACAGAACACACCAGTCTCGAGAGACCTAACCATACGGAGAGCTGGATACTGGTAGCAAAAAAGACGCTTTCTCGCAGTAAGAATGCAGGCAAAGTTATCAAGTCTTTCTTCTTGCACCTTTACTAATTATTACTAAAATAATTTATTGTAACATAGTCGTCTTTAGTGGATTAGTTATCACGGGTGTTGTGTAATACAATGCAAACAAATATAGAGAGCGCATTCTATCGTGTTAGAACTCGCAATAATAAACCAACAAAGGTTCAGGGCATGTCCACTGTTTAATTGTTTCTAAGTTATTGGCATTATAGACATTGCAAATGATGAAACCCGCAGTCGTCATCGGCATCCGTCCGTCTCGAGAGACGATGGTGTAGCGCTAGGTTTTGGGGATGGCATCCTTCAGAGTGTCTGAGGAGCTCCACCCTAGAGTGGCAGTCTTGCGAACAGGTGTTGCAGATAAAGGAGGTTGACAAAATGATGGAGGCCACAGTAAGGTTAGAATATTCAAGATATTTTTTCCATTGTTAAGATCAAAACAGTTAATTGACACGTCCATTGTCAAAAGGTCATCGGGAATTGTAAGAAACATCATGCAAGGTACTATAGCACTGGGCAGGGGAGAGGTAAGACAAAAGAAATCTTGGGAACACAACATCAAAGAATGTGAAACCAGGTTCTATCCAAAATCATTGAGAATGACAGAAGACAGGACCAAATGGAGAAGAAATATTGAGTCACTGTGGTGTCCCTACAGGCCCGTAGAGACTGTCAGTCAGTCAATCAGTCAGTCAGCCAGCCAGCAGCCAGTCAGCTAGCAGGTCATTCAGTCAATTAGTCAGTCAGTCATTTAATCAGTCAGTCACTCTGTCAATCAGTAACCCAGTTAGTAAGTCAGTCAGTTAGTCAGCCAATCAGCCAGATTTCAAGAGTTAGACCGACCAACAACTCTCAGTACCTTAAAACAAACAAACAACAAAACTGGAGAACTGACAAATTTAAATTGTAGGAACGCCATGTTCTCGTGTCTATTTGACTCTTGAATATTATCTATTATTATATTGATGTCCTCATCATTGTCATCACCATTTTTTAAAAAATGTCTTTAAATTAAGTCGACTGAGGACGGGCAAAAATTTCATACTGAAAAGAAAAAACAAAAACAGCAGTACCGGTATGGAGAAAAAACAAAAACAGCAGTACCGGTATGGAGAAAAAACAAAAACAGCAGTATGAAGAAAAAACAAAAACAGCAGTATGATACTATGAAGAACGTCATACATATTAAGTTAATCAAGCAAAATGATATCATTGGCCACATTTTGAGCCCACTCGGCTCCTCGTCAGGGCAAATCATCAAGATCATCGCGTTTATTACATTTGGAGACGGCCATTCCCCATCCAAGCAGTTGTCTCTGAAGTTGAAAGTCGGTGTGAACACTGGTGATAGGTGTTTTGTTGAATCCGAGCGCCTGAAGCCCAGGAGTAGGGAGAATGGGTTGCTGCTGTATGGTGGTGGCATCTCGCCAGAGGCAACGCAAATGGTGGGAGAGGGGTAGTCTTCCTGTGGGAGATATAGGATGTCCATTGGTTACAGGAAATATGCATTTTTCATCCAGCTAAGTTTGCTTCCCTCTTCCAGGAACAAGTGGTTTAAGACAAGAATCGCAAAAGAAGGGGAAAAATCCCTTGTTCTCTTGTTATTTGAAACACATAGTGCAAAACAATCTGAAAAAAAAAAAAAAAAGGATGACAAAAAGATGATTTTCATCACCTGGTGAAATGTTCAGAATGCTCCGGTACCTATGTTCCATATAACAATCTTTTTTTTTTTTTCTAATGAACATTTCGTATTCTTGTACTTGACAAAGGGAAGTAATTTGGTTGACGGTCAAAATGGCTTATGGAATGGACAAATCTGCAGGTCACATGTTGCAGGTCACACCCGGTGCAGTTACGTCGTTATGCACGCACTGCTCTAGGCAGAACAAAGTTCCATCAGATTTTTGTTAAAATACTAAATTGCAAAAATTATCATTAAATTTACAGCCAGTTGTTGTGAATTTACAATCAGTTTACTGTGTATTTTACTGCAAGTGTTTTTTTAAATTTACGACGCCGGTTTGACTTTTATTGGTAATGGTGTCAAGTTTTATTTTATTGTATTGTATTTTGATTTAGTTTTCTATTTATTTTTTTTTCTACTTATTTATTTATTTTTGCCTTATTTTAATCTCTTTGCCTAAAAACTATTTCACAGCAAAAGATTTTTTTTTTTTTTTTACTTTTACAGCACAACTTTGGCATTTTTTAGTGCCAAAGTGTTACAATATTTCTACAAGAAAAATGTTTACAGTGAACTGCTATCTTTGGCATTTCTTAGCAGATAATATAACCGAAACAGAAATGAATCATATAAATTCAAGAGAATCATGGAACTGATCAAATTATTAGTGTTTGCAATTATTCTACTCAATAGATCAAGACTGCTGTAGACAGTAAAATGTTGATGCAGTGATCCTGGAGCAGTGAATATGATGAGGATGGGATGTAAGGGAACTGTATTTGATTTGGTGTGGAATATGTCTTGTGGAAGGTGATTGGCCTGGATTATAGTTTGGAAGCAATAAATTGCTGTTTTTTGTTTTTTTTTTCAAATAACTTTGCTCGCCACGGACCGATTCAAATAAAAATAAATTGATTTTTTTCTCACCCCCCCCCCCCACACACACACACTCTCTCTCTCTTTCTTTCTCTCTCTCTCTCTCTCTGCCTTTCTCCATCGTCCATTGACATACTGGTATGGTTTGGTGTGGGTTGGGTTTTGGTATACTTGCTATTGGGCGGTTAGACCAAAGCCCAAACCTAACCCAACACAACCAAACCCGACATACAATCAATATCAGATTTTTTTTGCGGATTAGAAAAAAAGAAGTTTTCTTTCCTTTTTTTTTTTCAGGACTGGAAAGGTGGTTTCGAAAGGAAGAGAGAGAGAGAGAGAAAGAGAGAGAGAGAAAGAGGTAGAAAGAGACAAAGAGACTGGAAGAGACAAAGAGAGATTGGAAGAACAAAGAGAGATTGGAATGGAAGAGACAAAGAGAGATTGGAAGAGAGAATGAGAGAGCGACAAGAAGAGACTCAGAGAAATACTAGCCGAGAAAGAGGAAGGAAGCTTAGCATGAAATAATATTCCAATTTCACAAACCATTTAAGATATTTCACTTTTGACTTACGCTGTTGCAGATAGCGCAGAAAATGTTCTTGAATCTTCCGGGCGAAGACTGTTTGGCAACCATGTAGAGTCGTGCAGAAAGTTCTGGGCCCTCGCAGGCTGACCTCACATCTTCGTGATAATCTCTCCACAGACCAGTGACATTGCATGTGTCTATGTACTCATCATCACTGTGGACAGAGATAGCTGACCATGATTGTCTCCCTAATCCCTTGATATTCCACGAGGATCACAGTGGTTCAGTCCAGCTAACTTTTCACACCCATTATCTTTTTAAGCTAATATAGTGTTACTCTACATAATATTAAAATGGACGAATTCTGACATTCGAACTGATCCCGTGGTGGTAATGAACGCTTTCTTTGTTAACATTGGGAGTTATCAAGCAATGGGAGGGGACACTTTGCCTTCTATGTTAACAAGGTGGAACACTGCCGGGTGATCAATTAATAATTTTATTATGAGTCACCAAAGTGCAGCCGTTTCTTGTATAATACCAATGACGAACTGAGGAATGTCAATGATAGAAAAACCTCTCCCGCATTTTAATTAAAAGGGCCTGATCTTTTTCACCACCAAGCTTTACATTCCAAATTCACTTTTTAAAAGATAATAATATTTTTTTTTTTTTTTCATGATATCAGTACTGTGTTCATGACTTGGGTTCCTCCTCATGCTATCCGGCCTCTTTCCAAAGACGAGCACAGAATTAATGGCAAGGAGCACTTTGCTGACACTCACTTATAAAACTTGTGTTCACAGGGGAACAGTGTTAAGTTGTGTGGAGGTTCCTGTAGGACGTCACAGTCAGAGCCGTCCTGTAGACTCAGCCTGAGCAACTCATCCCTGGTGGTCGCCTGGTACACAAACTGATGGTGGGCACACTCGATACGGAGCTGCCACGGCAAGATCTGCGAGAGTGATGTAGTGATAGAACAGAGATAATGTTATGATTCACCAGAATGGTCAAACGATAAGATGAGAACTACCCAAAATCAAACTATAACGGAAAACTAGTCTTGGAAAAAAAATAGTTTGATAGTAGAGAAGATCACAGACGTTGGAAACAATAGAGTTTAGCAATATCCCGGAAAATCACAGCGACCATGATCTTGGCTTTGCCTTGGCTCTAACTTGTCATCCCTTCTTGTCTTGACCCTGTTACGGTGGGTAGGACGATTAGGAGTAAAACTCTTCGATGTGAGCGACGATTGAACCTAGATGCCTCCTAGTAGTGATAGGTGCTAATGATTTAGTGACGTAAGAACACGCCTGGCGTACTCCCGGTAGGAATTCCCAGAGGGGTTTTCTGAAATCTTGTTTTCTATTATAGCTGAAAATACTGCGATGATTTATGGACATAGCAACATATCCATTAACACTAAAACAACTCTCCATTACTTAGGTAGGGGACAGAAAAATTACATACATCACACAAAAGAGCCAATAAAAGGATAAAGGGTAAGTCTTGCATCGTCGGAGGATTTGAATAGACATTCATGGCATATGTTGGGAGTGTTTGTGATTGGTCGTACGAGCTCTTTTGCCAGACATAAGAGTGCAGTGCATGCACTTCCGAAAAAGGAGAAAACAAGTTTTTTTCCTTGTCAAATGAAAGACTGATCACCCCCTCTCCATTTTGCTCCCCCCCCCCCCCACAAACACACAAAGGCCAACTTATCACAGAACTGTCACACCCGTTGTGTCTGAGAATAGGATGTCCGGAAGCAAATGGGCTGGTCGAAACCAGTGACCATTATTTTCACCAATTATCTCAAGATCGGATTGAGCCCATCTCTTTAGTGAATGGCCTCTGTCTTTGAACAAAAAGTGAGTGTTGGATGATGATGAGTTGTCTGCTCGTCAGTCTATGACACCCTTAATAGTGTGCCAATCCCATCATCGGCCTTGGCAAGAATCAGAAAAGTAGAGCTAGCAAAAATAAAGTTAAAAACTGTAATTTACTTTTTATAAACTGTGGGGGAAAATGAGGAGGTAATATAAAATGAGGAGGTAATATACAAGGCTGATTACTACCGCATCTGGTTTGTTTATAATTATTGTTATTATTATTTTCATTATTATAATTATTATCTTTCTACAACGCATTAAAATCTTTTTGAAGCCACCATGGCACATTGTAAGATAATAAAAGCTCTTTTAGAAGTAATGCTGGATATGAAAATGTTCAGTCATACATACCCCGACAGCTCCGTTACATTCAGCGCAGTATCGGTTATAATACACCACGCCCGCAGTGTCATAGGCTCTGGAATAATACTCATATGTAACTAAGTCCTCATCGATATCTTGCTCACACATCCTCGAGACGCTTTGGTCGTAGAAATTCCGAGGACAAGAACGCACATACACATAAATAGGATGGTAAAATGAATGGCAGAATAATTTCATATCTTTGCTTTGAGGAACATTCTGTCCTGTAGCGAGTCTTTCGGACATCGTGACCATCTCTCCTGTTGACTCTAATGAGTCCTCGATGGGGACTCGAGATATAGAAGTTGCAATACTGGAAGAATTCCTCGAGTCGATTTTTAATTTACTTTTCTCTTTCTTGACGTGGCCCATGATGGAGCTCATGTCGTTTTTCAATCCAGTCCTCGGCTGACCGTGTCCAGTTACATCACTTGAGGCAGTGCTGTCAGATTTCCCCAGTTCTGTAGCATAGGCATCATCAGAGGCCTTCTCAAAGTTGTTATTGAGATCTTCTAAATCAGAATATGTCTGTTTTTCAATGTTTATAACCGGCTCAGATATGTCAGGACAACACAGGCCATAAATTTCACAGGCTGGTCGATCACAGAGACATTGGATGCATTCAGTATTTCGGCACTCATCACGGTGAAACTTTCTAACTTTAACAACCTGATTACCGTCACATCTCTGTGGGCAATAGTTCTGTTGATAATCCTTTGCGGACAACTTGTTTTTGTCCCACAGAAAATATTCCTGGTAATCGAGAACGTCCCACTGATAATCTGGCTTTATAGCGAACTTCACTGGGGGCGTGGGTAAGGTCTGTAGTTTGGTTTGGTCCTCGAATTCTAGTGGTCCTGGTGGAGATGGTGTTGATAATGGAGGGAACGAGTGTCGTGTTTTTGGCTGGCTTGTTTGTGATGATGGTAGTGGAGGAAGTAAGGATGGTCGTGACAGAGATCCGTCAGATGGTGGTGCTGGTGATTTTGACGCTGGTGCGTACTGTTCTGAGTTTAAAGAAGATAATGTTTTGTTAATTGGGATCGGAGCACCAGACCTTGTAAAAGGATCACTACTACTGATGTAGCTTCCAGAAACTGACGGCAAAAACATTGCACCGAGACAAGTGACCCTCACCATCACCAAATAGATAGTAAACAGGAGTGATAATGACTTGGTCATGTCATCGCCGTACCCCATTTTCTTTGATCTGACTCTGCTCTTCTATTCCAGAGGAAACTAACTAGTCCTCGTCTTTTGTATGCATTCCAGTTCTTCCACAGGCAACCTAAGTCTTCAAAACCGTTGGCAAATTTAATAATCAAAAATAACATTAAATGCTCCTTGCGGTGAACTCCCTTGTTCGTATTTTCATATCCCACGTCATATTTCTCAGTTTGTTAATTTACCCTTTACTGTCAAGTTGCTCAGTTTTGAGGGATTGTTCAAATTCGCATGACACACTGGTACCTCTGCATAGGCGGACAATGACGTGGCAGTAGATTAAATAGTTCTCAGAACTGCGGCATCCTTCAAAATGAAGGTTGTTCTCAGAAACCAACGTTTAGGTCTCGCATCATTCCTTGAATGGGCAGTAAAATTAAACTTTTTAATAGCTGATCATGAAACCCGAAACGAGCTCGTCAAAATTAATGAAGATGTCATTGTCACATTATTTTTTCTTGGGAGAGAAAGGTCTGATCTGCATAAAACTACCTCTGACATTAAATAGCCATATTAACAGGTAACCACTGATAATAATTTAAAAACTTCAAGAAGGAATTGTGCGAAGTGACTTTCACCAGAGCTGTACGAGCTGTTACTGAGATCTGTCCGCCACTATCACAATTCGCGTCTGACTAACGTCACTAAGATGAGAGCATTTTATAATTCCTGTTCTAATCTATTTAGTACGATACGATGACTTTCGGTCACTGGTGAAAATCCGGCAGTGACGACTAGCATTTTGTGCACATCCTTTATGATGTATCCAACACGACACTAATGTCTCTCCATGTCTATTACGCCTCATGGGGAACTGATGGGCTCAGCGAGCAAGCTGATAACCTAATACCAGCCAGTTTTTGGAAAGAGGAGCGTCAGTGTCATGGATCATCGAAAGATGGGCCTTTTTTACGGTGACATTTATAGTGTGACCTGACAAGGGAGTTTGTTACAGAGAACATAGTAATTAGTTCCCTGGTCTGTTTCATGAAAAATGCAGGTGGTAGAGCGTCGGTGACACTTGCATCGTGACAGAGGGAGAGATCGGAAAAGGTTATCGGTCAGTCGCTGTGTGTCCCTCTTGATGTCTTTGGCTGCTGAATGTTATTAAAATTTAATGACAGCTAAATAGCATTACAGCACCAGAGCGAAGACAACCGAGCGAGCACGAGAGAAAGACGGGTAGAAGTGGGAGAAGGAAATACAGAAAAGGAACCATAAAAAGGGGTGGAGAGAGAGACAGAGGGAGGGAGGGAGGGAGGGAGGGAGGGAGGGAGGGAAGGAGGGAGGGAGGGAAGGAGAGAGAGAGAGAGAGAGAGAGAGAGCATGTGATAAAGTGTAAAAGTAGGACAAGAGCAGGCCCAAGTTATTTTGGACGGCATCTGTACCAAGTTTCTTTTACTACAGCACAATTGTCCATTCATGCCAACAAAGTGCACGATGCAGTCTGAGAGCCTCTCATTAACATTTGTTATGATTGTATTTTGATTTTGTCTGCCCATTTTATTATTATTATTATTTTTTTTTTTTTAAATCTAGTGCAACTTGATACTGCAAAGTAGAAATGGTAGGATAAGTATATATGTAATCCGCCGTATAGGTCAGTACAAAAACAAACAAATAGCAAACAAAATCAATGGAAGAGTAGGCTGAGTGCCGCTGTTCGGGCAAAATTTCCAAATTCCAAATTTCTACCTACAAAATTTCTCAGCAAAATTGGCAACTTCTAAAAAGCCGAGATAATCCTACTTTCTTAGGATTGAAAGGCTTACGAAAACAAACAAACAAACAGACATAACCCTAACTGCAAAGACATTGGCTGTGTGAGGAGACAGTATATAGTACCAGAGTAGAAAGAGATACGCCAGCGAGAGAGAAAGGGAAAGAAAGAAGAAGAAGAAGAGAGAGAGAGAGAGAAGTTGTGACAGGCTGAAATGACAACAACATCAACAACAAAGATTACGAGAAATAGGTTATGGTTTTTATAAGCTTTTCAACCTCCTGTAGTGGTGGTTATCTCAGCTGTCCACAACCGTGGTAAAAAAATAACATAACACTATTATGTTATGTGATCATGTACTACAGAGTTATATACAACTTTACGAGAAATAGACTAAAAGCTGCGTGAGAGAAAGAAGAAAAGTCAATGCTTGACCCTTGTGCAGAGGCAAAGAGAGAGGAAGCAAAGGGAGGGGTAAGCAAATAATGGCCTAGAACTAGAGAAAAAAAACGGTAGAAAGAGGAAACAGAAAGAGATAGCGACAGAGGCATGAGTCAGAAAGTAAGAGAGAAAGAGATGGTTAAGATAGAGAGGCAATGTGTGTGAGGGGGAAAGAGAGAGAGAGACAAAGAGAGAAAACAGGGGAGGGGGGGGGAGAACAGAACTGGAGAGGTACTATGAGATAGCTGAGAGATGCCAGGATTGGAACAAAACTACCAACGTACATGAACCCATAGCACGCCGGTTATTTCCAGAAAATACTACAGCCCCAGGACCCACGGTATCTGTAATGTCATGTTTTGAATTATTCTGCACAAAACACTTAATGCACGTCTTTTTTCCCCGTGGGAGGTCGATGTGCTCCGTCAGAAGCTAGCATAATTACGATCGCTTCGGCTCACCCCTACTAGTACTACTTTACCAGACAAAAGAGGGATTGAACAAGCAGTGTAAAGAAGAAAAAAAAAATCACTTTGGCGCCCTTCGTTTGAAATATGTAAAGAGAATGTTTTCTTCTTCTTGTTATAATTTTATCAAATACTTTGGTTATCAATCTTTCGAATGATAAGAACTAAAGGCTGTTTTTTTTTTCCTCGTACACTGCTTACTAAATACCTTTTTTGTCTGGCAAGGGGAAGTAATAGGGCTGGTTAAAATGATCTCCCCTTACATGAGTCCTTTTCTTAGGAGAGGCAGATAATCTGCAAAATGATCTCCCATATATTGTGAAAAAGAACACATGTGTTCATACACGTAAGCTCATATCTTTGATGACCAGATAAATATCCATATGACGACAGAGAAAACAATTAAATGATGATGATATTATTTTTGTTCAAATGTTTACATTTTGTATGATTTCCCGGTCAACAGTGTAAGTCTTTTTCAAAGAAATCTCTGTATAATAATATTCATAATGGTGATGTTGTTGATGTTATCATCAGTTCGCGTTCTGTTACAATCATTCATTCTTTTCTGGAAAAAAGTCAAGTGGAGATAACAGATAGCCTGCCAGGAATCTCCTTCAACAATTTAACGGCACAATGATCCTTGACTAATAAGCAAGAGTAAGTCTCAATGAATAAATGTGGCACGAAATGTTCAGACTGCACATTGCCTTAAATTATTTTTTTCATGCTATAACATTGGATGAATATTCCTCTCTTAAACTATCTCAAGGTTAAACAAAAACAAAAGAAAAAAGAAAAGAAAAACAGCTATTAAACACCATTATATCAAAGATGTTGACAGAAACTGCTGTGTTATTTGTTTTGTTTTATTATTAAATAATTTAAAATTATAAGAAAAATACACTTTCCTATGGACAAATGCAGCCACTGTATTGTTTTATTCTGTAATATACCATTTATAGCAACGTTTTGTTTCAAGATTTTGATATTTCTCCTTGACTTGGCATAAACCCTTTTTAAATGACTCCAAAATGGTTTACTATGCCCTTTGTTTCTCTTACATTACCTGCGTTTGCTATCGAAACCAAGTTGTATTCTCCACAGTTTAGAAATAAAATTAATGCTCTCTCAATATACTATTTGGGACTTGTAACTGTGTATTGAAAAAGAAAAAAAAGAGGATCAAGAGGAGGAACTCGAAAGCAGAGACAAATAAGAGTGGTGGAAACTGCAGCTAGAAATTGCAGTAGAGCGGGAAAGACAAGGAATAATCAAATCAAATCAAATTTAATAAAAATCAACACCAGAAATTTTTTCACTGAAGACTCAGATGGCAACTGCAAAGTTTTATACTTCAATGCTCAGTCTGCATGTAACAAAACCACCGCCATCTACGACATAATAAGTGAACGGATGCCTGACTTAGTGTTCATCACAGAAACATGGCTACCTTCAGTAGGAGGTGAAGATATTACGTCTCAAATGTTACCACCAGGTTATGGCATCCATTCGAACCCGAGACAGACCAGAAGCGGAGGAGGGGTGTGTTTGATTTACAAAGAATATTCATGATGTTTCATCTTTTGAATGCATTAAGATCACTGCATTCAAAACTGTTTTCTTTTGTGTTATCACCCACAACCTTCAAAAAAGAATGCCAGCACTAACAGAATTTTTGTGGAAGAATTTGCAGACCTACTTGACTCAGCCGTTAACAAGTATGACAGTATCGTCATACTAGGTGATATCAATCTTCACTTTGACCAACCAACAGACACCTATGTCAGACTATGACATCATTACTGAACAGCTACCACCTTTGTCAACTGATAAAAAAACCAACTCAAAAACGGGCACATATTAGACTGGCTGATAGTAAGGGAAGACTCTGTCAGAGTACAACTATGCAACATCAGTGTGTTAGACAAAGCAATCTCAGATCATTATTTAATAACGTTTTCATTAAACATTCCAAAAGTAAAGCCTATAAAAAAGACAAGTAAACCCAAGGAACATCAAATCAATCGACATGAACAATTTTACAGCCACTCTTAAAACTGCATTATCCAACTCAGCAGACCAACCTCAGGATTAGCTGACCAATACAATAGCAATCTAATTAAAGCCCTGGACGATCATGCACCCATCAGAGCACGCACCATCACTCATCGACTTGCTGTCCCATGGTACACACTCCGCATCAAACAGGCCAAGCAACAACGGCGTAAAGCAGAGATACGATGGAGAAAAACTCAGCTGACGGTTGACAAACAGATTTATGAGCAACATGTTTATGCTGTGAAAGAACTTTTTAATTCTGAGAGGAAAATCTATTATAGTGATAAAATTGCTAATTGTAAAAATTCTAAAGTTCTTTTTAACATGGCAAATGAAATGAAAGGAGTTTCCAAAACACCTGTCCTACCCAGCTATATCCCAGACTCTGAGTTACCTGATAAATTTGGTCAATTCTTTTTAAACAAATTCTCTCAAATTCGAAATGAACTTGATCTTAACATAACAACAGATTTGTCTAGATTAAATGATCCTCAGAATGTATATACGGGTCTTAAAGGGGTAGTGCAACGTCATAGACTGCCTATGCTATTTCTTGTAAAATAAAAAACTTCTAGTAGCCAAAAAACAAACACGCTGGCGGGGTTATTTTTGAGGAAACATCACCGTTAAAGCGGTTATTGTGCATAATAAGACGGCTTGCGGTTCTGCGGTTCTTTTCGCCCGCTTTCTACGCCATTACCATATGACGTCACAACTTTCCTAGCATCTCTGTATTACGAGGCTGCGCATCTCGAGACCAACTAGTAAAGCCATAGGCCCCATCAATCTGAGTCTCACGGTGTTTGTTTTGACTCCGCCTTGGCTTTGGAGTGACACAGTGCAGCCTCACATCAGAACACCTTACAGTCCAATGTTTCTTTCAATTTCAACTGGGATAGGGTATTTCCTTTTTTTCATTTAGTTGTTGCACTAGAGAAAAAAGAACGATGGAGAAGAAAGATTTCTTGACCAGTTTCAACGAGAGCCGTCTAGACTCAAAGTCTCCATCCTACTATAAATAATCAACAATATTTGCAGCAATCGTAGGTTGTGAGTGTCGCATCCAGCTGGATCTAGATGTAGACTAGATCTACATTGGCGATAGAGCGAGATTGGCCTACGACCCTAGATCTAAATAGCTATGAATCGATCTAGATCTAGATCTAGAATATCCCTGTTCAAGTTACCTGGATCTTTTTTTTTTTTTTTTATATCAGTCTACAATACATCTAGATCTAACAAAGATAAAAGGAAATAAGATTAATTATTATCCCCCATCGAAGATCCTACTCTCAACTCTGTGTGTTTCGTATTAATTTTTACAGATCTAGATCTAGATTTACATCTAGCCAACCTCTTCCGTGAGCGATCTGATATTTTGTAAAGTTCCCACAGTATCCTAAAACTATTGAACTATTTATTTAACTTGAATTTGGATAATTCACGAGAAAAAAGTATGAAATAAAAGACAGAAAACATGATAATTGACGGTCAGTGTCGTTTTGGATTGCAGACCTGGTCAGGAGTTTATAAAACATGTTATTGCTCTGTGTGGCCGAGTGGACAAGTGACTTGAGTCGTGTCACTATCGTAACGGGTTCGATCCTAAGAAGGGCTATGTATTATTATTATGAATATTTCTATTTTTGTGCATTTGACGTATTATTTTATGTAAATTTTTATTATTTTTGGGAAATGTCTAGATCTACATCTTTGACTATGCCTTCAAATGTCTAAATATTAAAAAAGCTTCTTTTGTATTTTATACTTGACCAAATAAGAAGGAACGAGAATCCAAATAGACGCTCATCATTACAAAATCATTGAGGTATTCTGTGATGGCCTCGTACAATGAAAAACAACAGCAACATAGGCAATATAATAATAAGACCAAAAAAAAAAAATAATAAATTGAAGTGCATAGGTTCCAATTCCACAAATAGAACCGTGTAACCAGATCGAGGTTTTGGGCAGAGAACTGAAACGGTGGCATGGAAGCAAATCCTGATTTGAAAGATGAAATGGTCGATTCCATCTCTCTTTCAAATAAAGGAACCGTGTAGACAGGCCTTTAGGTAAGGTTTCCATTACCTTGTGAAGGAGTGTCTATTGAGCTGAGCATAATTATTTATTACAGCGATGTTTTCAAACTGGGCGATAACCCCAAATTCAAGAGACACTTGAGAAATATCAGCGTATCGAGGAGCCCTACAAACGCCCGACTATCCTGCGACCGATAATTCATTAGCCACACAATACAGCATTGTTTACATTCTACATAGGCCCACGCATAGAGGTTGTGTGCATTCTGGAAAGGTATGACGTCACGCTCGGTTTACGGTCATTTACTGATTCAAAGATTTTATGTCCGATTTTATCACAGCACTTATGCATGCCCAAGTGAATTTTGTACATACAATACACCGAAAATCCACGGGAAGCGTTCCTTTGATGTCAGGATGATTGCAGCTAATAGTCTCAGAAACAGTCCATACTTGTGAGAATAGTTGAAGACAGTGCTAAGTTCTTATGGAAGACGATATGGTGCAAAAATCTGCCGAGAAAGTTACATGTTGTGTCAAGATGTCACAAGAAGACTCGAGTCTTCTGAAAATGTTGTAAGGAGATGCTACAGATGCACAATTTCACAGGAAAAAAATCCTCGCAAGTGTATGTGGAGCTGACACAAGCTGATAGAAATCATTGCAAGGTTATGCCGATATTGCCACACAGTCATTCCTAATTTGTGAAAATTGAACACTGATCTACAGATCTGATGAATTCTTCCGCAGAACATGATCGGTACAGTCATTTGCAAAGTAAATATAGAATTAGTCAGTTTTGCTTGAGGTTGGGATGTGCTCGATCTTGCTGGTGATTGGACTTTACACAGGATATGTTAAATTTTTACAGCCTCGCCGTTTATAACCATCCACCTCTATCAAATGTCTGTATCAAATGTCTTCTACTGAAAACCTATAATGAATCAAACTCTACACATTTAACACGATAATAGGAGATCGTTTCACAGATTATCTACCCCTTCCAAAAGAGAGATTCTAATAAGGGGAGATCATTTTGACCAACCCTATCACTTCCCTTTGCCAGATGCGAGAGATGTTGAGCAAGCAGTGTAAAGAGGAAAAAATCCATTTACTCCATGTCATTCCAAAGACTGATCACCAAATAATTTGAAAACATTATCACAATAAGAGGGAAACATGCTCTTTATATCTAAATTATTTGGGAACTTTTCATGGTATATGCTTCAAGCCAAGGGCGCAAAGGTGATTTCCATCAAAGGTCACGATGAATAAAGTTGATATAGCTATACGAGAACTATTTATTATCAAGTGATCTTATTATAATGATTTACCGTATTCAAATAAACATCAAATAGCATCGGGAGAGAAAGAACAAAGTTGCATTTATGAAGGGAAGTAATGTTTAAAACTTACACCATACTGTCAATTATTACAAAGCAGTTAGAGAAGATATTGATAGTTAAACCTGGCTTGTGATTTGTTTCCTGCATATGTATAATGGCTGTGATTCAAATGATAATGTGAGCTGGTGCGTTTCAGGTACAGGAAAAGTAAATATAAATAAATGGCATTGACACGATAATGGGGACTTAACACTGTGATAAAAAGATGATGTAGTCCGTAGCTACTATCTATGACAGTAATTTAACCATGAAAAAAAAATTATAATGAAATCAGGATAATACAACATTTTTTTTTTTTTTACAACACAAATGTGAAGACAGCCAGGATGAGACTTCTATCCCAGATGGAAGATTATTTTTGTATGAATAAATCTGTATGCTGCCATGTTTCTGGGTGACTTTTATTTATGTCAATGACTTTATATTAGATGTAAAGAAATATATACTTTTCTTTTTAATATATGTGACAGTTGGCCATGTGAAAATGGCTATTTAGGAACACTTGCACAATTAATTATTATGAAGAAAAACAAAAAGAAAAGAAAACGTTAATTATTTTACTTCACACTTGGCCCAATAGTAAAATAAATCTAAAGTTTAACCGTTCATTTGTTGAAAATTTTAAAGACCGAGTTATTGTCTCACTATCTTTTTGTACGGATCTGTTTAAGACCAATGTGCAGGAAAATAATCACATTCGCCAACATTAATACATACTTATGTTTAAAATGCTTCTGGTATGGGCTACTTAAAGGAACAAATAAGAGGATCAATTCACTTACCATTGTTGTTTGTTGTAACATTAGGCATGAGCTCAGATCGCATTTATCTCAAACAAAATTACCAGTGTACATTTTCATTTGTCAGAACAAAGTGTATGTGTGTATTTGCATATATGTGTGTGTGTGTGTGTGTGTGTGTGTGTGTGTGTGTGTGTGTGTGTG
>JBCAUA010481640.1:0-17222 GCA_038406235.1 Peronia verruculata | reverse complement strand
TTTTGTTGTTTTTTTTTTGGGGGGGGGGGTGGGGAAGGGGGGGGGGGGGTTGAGAATGTTTGTTGGTAGGAAATTGAAATTTGGAAATTTAGCCAGGACAGCGGCACTCAGCCTACTCTTCCATCGATTTTGAACTGTTAAGAGTTCTTTTACGTGAGTAGCATTAACGTTCACAGGACCTCCGAAATATATTCGGCTCCACCGAGAAGACTAGACGTCGGGCTTTCTTACCCAAAGGATGCCAGGGGGCCGTTGAGTCACTGAAAAAAAAAATAATAATAAAATAAAATAAAATAAGAAATGCAGGTTTCTATTTTCGTGTCCTTCCATCCCCCGATGCAGGACCCACGAGTCGATCCCTTTGTGTTTTCTCCATGAGCAGAAACTAAACCACAGAGCCACTGCGTCCCCCTCCCTTTGCGTACTGCAACTTCTTTCCCTCGTACAATGCACAAAACCATTCCGACTTGACAGTTTTTGTCTTCGATAGCTCTATGGGCACCAGGTGCAAACAAATACCTTGATAAATTGCTTTGTAATGGCTCTATTCCACACTTCTCCCTTATACTTCAGCGCAAGAGGTGACAGATAGTAGTGCTCCTAACCGGAAGCCACACCGAGCTGCCACCCATTTATTGACCCACTCGTGTAAGGGAAGTAAGTGCTGACAAGTTAATGAAGAGCGCCAGTTCAGTCCCCCTTCCGCCGATGATGTGATGGCTCGGTGATTGTTAAAAGTGACAGTGAAAAGATAAACATGGACAAAGCTACTAAATGGGGCAGAAAATAGTGAATAGGTGATAGAAGGCCTTAAATCAACATTAATTAGGGATGAATATCACTCAGGGCTCACGAGGCAGAGTAAACTGTTACTCGCCAAAAGTCATCGGACTGTATTAGAAATCTCAGTTAATTTTATCAGACCTGATCACATCCACCTGTTAAAAACTCCTTTTCTTCCCCCTTCCTTTTCTTCCTCCCCGTCATTTTCGATTAATGTAATCTCTACGTTTAAGTTTTCTCTGACTGTCTTCTTTTAATTTCCAAGGAAACAAAAACAAATAAATTAATAAATAAATGAATAAATAAATAAATAAATAAATAAATAAATATTATATCGTTATTATTAATCTTAGGTGTTAATTTCGAACCATGTAAAAGCACTGTTATTTCCCAGGTCGGTTTATTTATTGTTGTAGTCGACGTTGTTTGTTCTCGTAAATGTGTTTAGTTTTACAGTGCATATTAATCTCATGCTGATAAATATGAAATGAATCTCCTCTTTGGGTGTATTGAAGTTATATAGTAATGGTCACCGCCAACATCATGCTGTTAACAAACTAAAACGACTTAGCAATGCATGAATAGATTGCTCAGATATCGAACTTACCCAGGAAAGAACCATGGCATGTAATTTGTGAATCACTTGTTAGAAGACCGAGGAAAACACCATCTCTGTCTCACAATCAGATGATTCTGATCTTTACTTTCACACAAACGAATGCATCCGGGGCAATCCCTGGAGATTTACTTATCTTCCTGAAGTTTGGAACCAGCTAAAGGCATGTGTTTAGCGAATAGTTTTTCCTTTTTCTGTGATCTCTCTCATCAAACATCAAATTAATGTATATAGTGAAAATTTACCTGATGTGATGTTTCATTGTCTTTATCCTCCGGATTTATAATGATTTCAATGAATCATCCAAAGGCAATATACTTACATACCACAAAATATATGTAAGTAGAGCTATCTTGTAAGGAAAGCAAGAGATTTAAGAAGTCTTTAATGACAAAAAAAAAAGGGGGGGGGGGGAAGAGCAGTTTGTCATGCAATATGGTTAGGCATATGCTTCTTGGCGAAAAACTCACATCCTTGAGGTCGTGGGCTTATGTCTCGGATGTTACGGTCCTGAAGTGGGAAGCATAATTTGATTATTAGATTTTTTATTTTTTTTTAGTGAATCAACGGTCTCTTGGTTCTGGGACTTAACGGTCTTCTTTCTCTCTTTATGAAAACCAAACACCTTGCCTTGTCGGATAAGGGCAAATATCATACTTCAGAGGTTCCGGATGTAGGTTACGGTCATTAGAGAACCCATAGCAGCTAAAACCTCGGTGGATGGAAAGTAGGGAGAGGTCGCTGTATGGGAAAAATTTCCAGGTTCCAAATTAATGTCCACCCACAAAAAAATCTTTTCACCAAAAACGGTGCAGATACCGAGAGCCAAAAAAATCCTACGTTCTTAAAGAGCGAAATGCATTAAAAAAAAGAAATTGAGGTCTTAAATATAAGTTTAGTATATGCAGTTGTGTTATCTTAGACATTGTGGACGATTGGGTGTCAAGATAGGATCTGACAAATACATCTGCATGTAGTTTCGAGTGAGGACCGAGAATGGCTCCGCTTAGGTGAACTCTTTTTACATCAGTGAGTTCCATAAACCGCTTTTTGGCTTGGGTTAAGCCGAGAGTTAAATGGTTATTATGGTACTTGGTATCTGAGAGCTACATTGCGCTGAAACGTTGTTCCCATACTGATTTTACTGCTTTCGATAGTTGCTTGAATGTCTTAATACCGCTGTAGATTGCCCACAGATGGGAGCATATCAAATCGTGCTAACTACTGCCACTTGTTTCATTGACCCATGTCGCCAGGATTAAGTGCCTTAATTAACAATATTACACTGATACTGAATGGCTAAATGGTACCCTAAACTTTGCAGCCCTGTTTAGTCAATGAAAAGGGACTTCTGATCTTTATTCTTGAGCTATACACCACTTGTAATAAATCTTCAAGCTAGCAAGGGTTAAATGCATGAGCTAATTATCACCTGAATGCCGCATAGTTAAATTATATCCCAACCTTTTTAATTCTGTTTTAGCGCCTACGGTTTCCTTTTAATATGAGCCATCGATATCAGCAAGTGCTCCTTATCAGCCTATTTCTCCTGCTTGGGTAACTTCATACCATTGATATGATGCCTTTCAGTAGCGTGGAATAAAGCAACAAACCTTGTTAAATCTTGTTATTCGCCCTTCTCGGAAATCTCAAGCCGTTTTCTCCCAAGCCGATTTTGATCTCAATCTTTGTGAAAACTCATGACTTATTGACTTCCTTTCTTTAACATGTCAAGCCTCAAAATTTCTGTCAATAGGCATCGTTGGCAAGATCAGCTTGAAGTGACGTCAATTGACTTTAATAGCGTGACCGATCACAAGTTCTGTAATGTCGTTACGTTACGGTCTATGTACGTCATTCAACCTCCCGGTGGAGGTTATCTCGAGCAACATGATGTTACAGGGGAAATATAATTTGAAAAGAAAGATATGAGAGAAAATGTCACAACAAGCGACATCATTCCTACAGTGATGTTTTAATTGAATATAGCAGTCGACACAGGATCATTTCTAGATTTTCTAGTTCTTTAAAACCAAACAACCTCAGCAGGAGGGGGCGATACTTCAATGTTCACTCTAAAGAGATCAGCACTCAGTGTTTGTAATTGCTTCACTGTGATCGACCTGGCAGTTCTTTTGAACAGATCGCACAGGGGGGTGGAGGTGGGAGGGGAGGGAGAGCGCGGTGTGACATTTAGTGACTGAAATGACCTTTTAATTGAGCATATTCAGAACTCCTAGCTGAAAATATCCCGGGATTTCGATGTTTGCTGGTCATGACACCACGGCTCACAGCAGCAGACAGGTTACATTTCCTGTGGAGAGATCATAATATTGAATTTTATCTGTGCTTGCTTCCCTATGATCGAGCAATTATAATAATAATGATTTAAAAAACTGTGGAAAAATTCTAGTGATGGAATAGCGCTTTAACTGAGTATATGTAAGGTGCGACTGTCAACAGTAACATATTTCGAAATTCTTTGTTTCTTTCTTAGAACGTGAGGATCCACAGAGGGAGGCAGGCGGTGTTATATAAAGCTTACAATAGGGTTTGGTCTCTGTGATTGCATCACTGGAGATCTCTCCGACTGCTTCCTTGGAAGACCACAGCTAGAAACCGCTCCATGAGTAAGTTCAGTCCTCAAGGAATTGGTTTGTTTTCCTTAGGCCTTTCAATCCTTAGAAAGAAGGATTATCTCGGTTTTTTAGAAGTTGCCAATTTATGCTGAGAATTTTGTGGGTAGAAATTTGGAATTTGGAAATTTCGCCCTGACAGTGGCACTCAGCCTGCTCTCCCATTGATTTTGAATTACCAAGAGTTCTTTAACGTGCGTAACGTACACACGGGACCTCCGAAATAGGTTCACCCTTATCCGAGAAGTCTAGACGTCGGACTTCCCCATTCACAGGAAGCCATGGGACCGTTGCGTCACTGAAAAAATGCGGATTTTCGATCTTCGTATCCTTCCATCCCCCGATGCAGAATTCGGGAGTCCATCCCGGCCTGTTTTCTTCATGAGCAGATGCCATACCACAAAGCCACCGCGTCCCCTCCCCCCCCCCAAGAGATGTTTAAATAGAGCGTATTTATAAGTTGCCAGTATCAGCAAGAAAATATCTCGATAATTTCTACCACCCCCACCCCCCCCCCCCCCCCACACACACACTGTAAGAGCATGACCCATAGTAGGAGCAGGGAGAGCAATATATCAATGCCTTCCCAGGTGAAATTAGAACTCCGTCTTTGCGACTGTTTCACAGAGATCGAGCTGGCCGCTCTTGGTCAACAGTCAGACAATCCTGATTTGTTAAAATCTCAGTTTGAACTCCGAGAAGGAAGGAGGAGGAAGGCGGGGCGGGGGGAAAGGGGGGGGGGGTTCTTATTCTATCTTTGAAAAGAAAAGTGCATATATAGACAGTGACTGATATTCTTAGATTGATAAGGATTTGAGCGCCTAACAGGCAGCCGCCTTGTATGATACCCAGGAAGCTGAGAACGTTTATGAGTGTCTTCTTTCGGTCTGTCTGGGTAATAATAGATTGTAAAGCGCTTAGAGCCTGTAATTGCGGGAATAAGCGCTATATAAATACTCTCTATTATATATGTAGAGGAGAGATAGTGGATGGAAGGGGCAGGGATAAATGCTGTAAAGGGGAGAGGGATATGGAACTTACATGTACAACTTCCTCCCTAACACATCACAGCTGATTGATAACTAAATTAAAATGTCCTATCACATTACTTATAATACCTGCCATATAGTCTAAATTGTTGAGATGACAAAGGCAGTGTAGTTCGATAATTCTCCATGTTACACTTTATCATCAATAAATTATTAAGTATATTATTTTTTATACCTTTTTTAAAGGATCTATTGTCTGTCTGTCTGGCTGGCTGTCTGTCTGTCTGTCTGTCTGTCTGGCTGGCTGGCTGGCTTGCTGTCTGGCTGGCTGGTTGTCTGTGTGTCTGTCTGACTGCCTGTCCGTCTTTTATCCGTATGTCTCTCTGCAGGCCTGATTACCTACTTACCTACCTTACTGGCCTTTCTACTTGTCGTTTATTCATCTCTCTGTTTTTCTTTCTTTCTTTCGGCCTATTTTTCTGTCTATCAATCTATATCAAGCTATGTCTACTTATCTGTGGCTGCTGTTTAAACAGATGTGCAGAAATAGCGATTTGTTTATCACATTTCAGACATGGCGTTATGATCATATAACACAATAGTGTTATGTTATTTTTTTTTTAACCAGGGTTGTGGACAGCTGAGATAACCACCACTACAGGAGGTTGAAAAGCTGATAAAAACCATAACTTCAGACTTGATTACAGACTTTGAGTCCTATTTTTAACTTTCCTCTACTCATTCACTTATGTGTGACTGACAAATGTTTCAAAGTTTATGCACACGGAACTTTCCCCAAAAGCTGAATTTGAAATCTTTGTATTCCATACACTTCATTCTCTTAGGGCTGAGCAGTCATGAAAAAAAAAAATCTTTTTGCAGGATTCTTTTTTTTTTTTTTTTTAAGACGAGGGAAAGAAAGAATGAAGGAAAGAAAGAGAAAGAGAACGATATACCAAAGGGAGGAAAAAAGATAGAAAAAAAAAGAAAAAAAAGAAAGAAAGGACGAAAAACAATGAATGAACGAAAGAAAGAAAGAAAGAGTGAAAGAAAGAAAGAAAGAAAGAAAGAAGAAAGAAAGAAAGAAAGAAAGAAAGAAGAAAGAAAGAAAGGACGAGGAGAAACAAACAAACAAAAAAAAAAAGAAAGTAGCAAGGCCACGAAATATCCCAAATGTATCTATTTTGCAGTTGTTGATGATTTATTATATATCACTACAATTGTGTTTTTGTTTTGTTTTTTTCTACTGGACTGAAATTTATGCAAGGCATAAGGTAGAAGCTAGGATATAAATTGGACCATCTGATCTATATTAACACTATGTACCACTGAGACCAGGATCACTGCCAGCTTAGCATCTCGATGTCGTCCTCTCAAGAATAGAAGACTACGACCACAGGAAAGCGACGCTCCCTCAAGATGTTTTGATTAACTCTGGTAATTGGACCAGTGTCCAATGCTAACGGATCCTCTCTTTTGACTAGTCTCTTTGGCCAGTTCTTTCACTGTCCATCCATGATTGTTGGAGTTTATAAGACCACAGCCACTTAATGAATAATTACAGGCCATAGTGTTCCGTTAACTTGATCTGTGAAAGTGTAGAACAGCGTGACTATTGATGATCTTGACATGTTTTCACTGTCATTGTGGACTCTGGCCATGCCTTACCCACATTATGACACCTTACTTTTGATAACGGAAAGCCAATAATTTTGTTAGTACAGACCCACAAAAGTTCTCTTCCTGTGATAATTTCCCATATTGTTGTCTTGTTTACTTGGTCTCTCGGGACTTTAGACAATAGATATACAAAGACATGGTCAACATTTGCATAGTGGTACTTAACTGTAAAGATTGGCACTTTTCAAGCTGTTTCCTGTTTTCACAGACAAATCACAATCTCAATAATGATATTTGTAGAGTCATTTGAGGAGAGTCATTTTGTAGAGTCATTTGATCATTTAGATTTACCAGACTGATCTAGCGTATAAGGCATCACAGAAGTGAAATAGACCCTTCGTGTCTATAGCATTTCACAATATACCATGGACAGAAAATTTATGACCATAATTATGCCAAGATTTGAGCATAGAAACTGAAAATATATTGACCCAAAGAACAGTAACTGCCAGTGCTGTTGGAGAATAGAGTGATAAAGCGATCTGAGAATTTCTGAAGAATGTCCAGTTGGAGACCAGACCAGAAAAGGGAAACATTACATAATAGCTTAAGTCTTATCTTCACTGCAAAAATCAAGTTATGGGCGGAGCCAAGAAAAGTACTGATAAGATCTTTGACCCATAGTCAAACTGTTCTTTTGTTGTGAGATGACAATGCTAACAATTCTGTATAGAAACGAGCTTTGGTTTTGCTTTTTTTCACTAATGCCGGACTTTTATTCCTATGTCGTAATGATTTTCTATTAGTATTCAGGGTGAGTTCCAACACAAGTTCCAAAGGTCGGGTTTGTGATATATGTACAGATCTTTAAGGTATGACATCTGAGTGGACTGACGTGAGAATACAGAGATTCTGTAGCAGTGACAGGACTCCATTAAGTGTCTATCAAACACCTTCCTATTTCATTTTTTTTCTCCTCCTCGTGATTTACTTTTCTTTTCATCATTTTCCTCTCCATTTGAAACAAAGGTTAAAGAAAATAAGAGCATATAGATGGGGACAAGAGAGAGAGAGCAAGGGGGGGGGGGTGGGAAGGAAGTGACAGAATTACAGACCATAGTGTTCCGTTAACTTTATCTGTGAAAGTGTAGAACAGCGTGACTATTGATGATCTTGACATGTTTTCACTGTCATTGTGGACTCTGGCCATGCCTTACCCACATTATGACACCTTACTTTTGATAACGGAAAGCCAATAATTTTGTTAGTACAGACCCACAAAAGTTCTCTTCCTGTGATAATTTCCCATATTGTTGTCTTGTTTACTTGGTCTCTCGGGACTTTAGACAATAGATATACAAAGACATGGTCAACATTTGCATAGTGGTACTTAACTGTAAAGATTGGCACTTTTCAAGCTGTATCCTGTTTTTCTTAGACAAATCATGATCTAAATAGTGATAAAGTAATACTGTAGAGTCATTCGATCATTTTGATATGAACAACTAATCTAAATTACAAGACCATAAAAGTGAGATAGATCACTAGTGCCTAGAAAATTTCGTAGTGTCCAATGATTAGAATTTTTATGACCTTAATTATGCCAAGATTTGAGCAAAGAAAATCAAACATATATTGACACAAGAATCAGACAACGAACGATATTGTTCAAGAAAAGGGTGATAGACTGATCTGTGAATGTATGAACAATAAGATCAGCCGGAGACTAGACCGTTACTTGTTATTGGTCTTATTCTGTCCCATTCAGCTTGTCTTTGGTGGCTTTGCTCTAATCTCGAGGAGACTAGACCCGACCATAGAGAATTGGCACAATGGCTTTGGAGTTGTCTTCGTTGAGAACACTAGGTAAGTGGCGAGTCAAGGCAATATTTACGAGGTCTGTGATCCGTAGTCACACTGTCACTTTGTCACTGGATGACAATAACTAATACTACTATGTTCATTTAGCTCTTTGTTGGGCCAGACTATTCCCTTAAATGCTAACGGTCCTTTATCAAAAGGTGAGGGCCAATACAAACCTTGAAGACTGGGTTTCCGAGGGCGGGAGAGATAACCACGTCCAAACGGTTGGAAGACGCGTACAGACCGTTCTGTGGCGACAGTATTGAGGCAAACTCTGTATGAACTCATATGATAAACTGAATCCGATGGCAGCTAATACATGTAGAAAGATTTTGAGTCGATGATGCGGCCTCGTTAACAGTCACTTAGATATTTTTTTTTCGTACGTTCTAGTTCTTTTTTTTACAATTTTGTTTTATTATATTTTATTTTAATAATTTGATCTATCTTTGCTATTTTCGTCTTTTCTTTCTTTCTTTCTTTCTTTCTTTCTTTCTTTCTTTCTTTGAAAGCAAATTGTTCATTGAAGAAGAAAATATTCTATACTTTGTTACATTAATTAAACCAAGAAGAGAGAGGCAAGACGAAAAGAAAAAGAAGTGCAGGAAGCTAGGGACAATGAAGAGGCTGTTCTCCCAGTGATAGCATACAAAAGGTATTTTAGAAATTTCATTTTTCGTGAAAAAACAAAACAAAACAAAACATATGGACAAATATCTATAACATGAAATTCGAGCTTTACAGAGACATAAAGAAAAAAATAGAAAAAAAAAAGCCTTCTCAAAATCCTATTTCTGCCTCCTCGTCAGAGTAGGGGACTATAGGTGTGCTGATGTTTTTATTTTGTTTGAGTTGATTTATTATTATCATTATTTTATTTTTTTTTTTTTTTAGAAGCTTATGAAAACTTTAACAGGGCAACAATTTTTCGAAAAGGAATAAATCTCCACACAAATGTTCATTACTATGAACAGAGCAGATGACATAAATGCTACGATAATGTGATAGTTGGGGTAGATTTTACGTAGTTATGTAATGAAGATGTTACAAACAATACCGTTAGAAAGAAAGAAAGGGAAAAGGAAAGAAAGGAAGAAAAATAAAGAAAGATGGAAAGAAAGAAAAAGAAAGAACAAGGAAAGAAAGAAAGAAAAAGTACACCTACACAAAAAACTTACTGGAATAATTTCACAACACGCTGTCAATTAAAAAACAACAACAACAACAACAAAAAACAAGCAAACAAAAAACAAAAATCAAACAAACAGAAAAACCAAGCAAAACAAAAATAACAAAGAACAGAAAAGAAGCTGACCAGAAACAATGAATAAATATGGTACAAACAATACCATATTGTGTCTGTCTGACTTACTGTGTGAGCGCATGTCTACTAATATGCATATGTGCGTTTGTGTGCGTGTGTGTGTGATGGTGTATGTGTGTGTGTGTGTGTGTGTGTGTGTGTGTGTGTGTGTTTGTATGTGTTAAACATATGGCTGAATTTATGTTTTTATTCCTTAGGGAAAAGTTCATTTTTATTGTTGTTGGTTTTCTTTTTCGTATCTTTTTCTCTTTGTCCGCATTTTTGGTTGGTTATTTATTTATTTATTTATTTATTTATTTATTTATTTATTTATTTATTTATTCACTTATTCGTTTTCTGACAACCGTTCGAGGTCGCCGTAGCTAAGAGGTTTGACGTCCGTTCCTTGGAAAAAATACATCCATAGTTCGAAATTCAATTCCTATTAAGGGATAAATCAAGATCAGAAGAATAGAATTTGTTCTTTTTTTATTTTCCAGTGACTTAACGGTCCCCTGTCCTCTGGAGTAGTGAAACCATACATGTGCCCATCTCGGACAAGGGCGAATATTTTTCGGAGATTCCCTGTGTACGTCATGTACGTCAATTAAAAAGTCCTTGGCAGTTTGAAAGTGCTCGAAGAGTAGGTGGGGATACCGTTCTCGGGGGCAAAATGCCAAAATTCCAAATTTCTACACATTTAATGTCTTGTCGTCAAACTGGCCACTCACAGAGTCCAAAAAATGCTTTTTTTTTTTTTTTAAGCCTGAAAGGCTGCAGAATACGCTCGTACACACACGCACACACACAGACACACACACACACGACACACACACACACTCACTCACACACACACACACACACGCACACACACACGCACACACACATTCACACACACACACTCTCTCACATACACACACACACACACTCACATACACACACACTCACACACGCACACGCATACACACACACTTACACACACACACACACACACAAATGGAAGCAGGGAAAAAAGGACAGTTTCTGGGGGCTCTGGTCTCTATCATCAGACACAGGTCAATGCATTCGTGACGATCAACGGACTTTGATATTGCCCTTTTAACTTTCCCCATGGATAAACTCATGTCCTAGTAGAACTTTGGAACCACTTGTTAACCTCTGTTTGTATAAAGAGTATTCTTCTGTAGGAGTTTAAAGGACTATGGTGTAGTTTCCCACCAATGTAGTGCTTATCTGAGATGACATGCCATCGTTCGTATCTTTGCCACAATCCTGATTATCTCGGTAAATCCCCATTGGCATAAATGCCAGAGAGTGATACACATGAGTATCGTCAAATCTGTGAGTAAACCTATAAACGTGCCATTATGTTTTCCTTTCTGCTCCATTCCTGGTCTTTTTAATCATCTAAAGAGGGTTAAGTGACAGATTGATACCAAGCTGATATCTCGTCTGTGGATGTATTCATGAAACTACCGAAGAACTGGAGGGGGAGAGGCCGGGATAGGTGGTGGAAGCGCCGAGATCGAGGGGTCAGACATCTGCTCCTGGACAAACAAGAAAAAAAAAACTTGGGTCGCGGGTTCAAATCCTGTCAAACGGAGGCGCTGGAAGGAGGGGGGGGGGGCGTGAAGGGGAAAGCCTAAGAACCTGTTGTTTTTGATGGTTGACTCAACGATTCCCGTGGTTTCCTGGATAGGAAAGCACGACGTCTAGCCTTCTCGGATAAGGACAATTAATTTTTGGGAGATCCTATGTGAACGTTGTGTACGCTCAAGAACCCTAGACAGTTCAAAATTACATGAAGAACAAGTAGTGACCCAGCTTTCCGCTTTTAAAATTTCAAAATCGTTAATTTCTTTTCAAAACTTTTCTCTCATCAAATTGGGCACGCATTCAAAAAAGAGATATTCATAACTTTAAAGATCGAAAGGCTACATACACGAAACAAAACAAATAAACAAACAAAACCAAAAAGTTTTTGTTATCTGTTTTATTATTAAAGCTCCTCTGTTTTGTAACATTTTGTTTCGTTTCTTTTTACTTTTGTTTGTTTGTTTGTTTGTTTGTTATTTATTTCTATTTTAATATTATTAGTATTATTTTGTTTTATTTTTTCTTTTGAATACGATTTTCCATGTTAAAATCTGGCGATAGCGTGAGGTTGTTTCATCTCCCCACCAATCATAGCAGGTGTAGAGTTACAGATTTTCTGCCACATTGATATTTCAGACAACGTTTGAATTCCATGCTGAAGTAAATTTGTAACAAAGATTTGGTTGACAAGAATTGACTCTAACATAGAAATAAGTCAGTCACATTCTTTCTTTCTTTCTTTCTTTCGTTCGTTCTTTCTTTCTTTCTTTCGTTCTCTCTCTCTTCCTTTCTTTCTTCCAGCCATACTTTTGCTCTCTCTCTTCTCCTCTTTCTTCCATCCCCTCCTTCTCTCTCTCTCTTCTTCCACCCCTCTTCTCTCTTTATCTCTTTCTTCCACCTATCTCTCTTTCTTCTTTCCCCTCCTTCTCTCTCTCTCTCTTTATCTCTCCCTCTATTGCTCTCTCGTTCGCCCTCTCCTTCTCCTTTCTCTTTATTTTGTTCTCGCTCCCTCTGTCTCTTTCTCTTTCTTCCACCTCTTCTTCTCTCTTTCCTCTCTTCCTTTCACTCCATCTTTCTTTCTCTCTTCCTCTCTTTCTTCCACCCCTCCATTTCTCCCTCTCTCCTTCTTCCACCCTCCCCCTCTCTTTTACTTTCTTCCACCCCTCTTTCTCCCTCTTCCTTTCTTCCATCCTCTCCTTTTCATTCTTCTTCTACCCCTCCTTCTCTCTCTTCCTCTCTTTATTCACTCCTCTCTCTCTATCTCTTTTGATCTCTCTCTTCCTCCCTCCCCTTCCTCTTTATTTTTTTTTCTCACCCCCACCCCTTTTACCCCAGTATGAATCAAGAAATCTAACTAGTTTTTCCATAACATGTTAAAAAACCCTTTGTTGTCATCAGTAGTTACTTTATGTCACAACAATTGCACATACCCTTATCACCTGTCTTCACAGCAGGTTATAAACGGTGATACGTTGTCTGTTAATGGGCCCATAATGTGATAATTGCCTCGTCAAAATCTAAATGCTGTATTCTCCTTTGGTTAGTTGCTGATCACTGTGATAGATATCATTAACGTGATAATAATCTTATAATTATCGATGACTAGCTATGAAATGTTGTGATATCTGCACCAGATGTGCTTGTTCTGCACACTAAATCTTAAGTTCACACTGGCCCCTTGTGTACTCAGATACGGCTATCTACAAAGAGCCAATATTTACCAGCAACAGGCTATGTGTTGATTGGAGCCAAACTTTGGCCACTGCGTGGGAATATTAATTTTTCTACTGCCTTTAGTAATGTATGTGTATGTGTACGGAACATGCCCATGAGTGTATAAGTATGTGTATTAGCAGTTCATATGTTTATGTATATATGTATTAACCACTCATATGATTGTGTATGTGTTAGAGCCATTCATGTGTGTATGTGTATGAGACTTTTATATGTGTGTATATGTTTGAGCCATTCATGTGTATCATCATATGTATATATGTGTATAAGACATTTGTATGTGTGTATGTGTATGAGGCATTCATAATGTGTGTGTGTATATGAGACATTCATGTATGTGTATTTGTGTGAGATATTCACATGTGTATGAGCATTCATAATGTATATTTGTGTATGAGCCATTCATATGTGTGTTTGTGTTTGAGCCATTCATATATATATATGTATTTGAGACATTCATATGTGTGTATGTGAATGTCTATGATCCATTCATATGTGTATGTGAATGTCTATGATCCTTTCATATGTGTGTACGTGTATGAGACAGTCATATGTGTATACGTATTTGAGATATTCATATGTGTGTATCGTCACTTCTGTTTTCTTATGGCGTAGGTCAGGCTTAAGCCAAAACACAACCGATGCCTCACAGCACTGCTCAGCACGAGAGCTATCAGATAACGTAAACAAACAAAACAACAAAGAAAATCAAAAGGAATGTCACGCGATAAAAGAGTTATGTATTAATTTCTTAGAATCATGAAGGCACGTCAAATGACTGACTCTTTTTGTATAAACAACGTTTCTTTGTGTGTTTATTTGTTTTCTGCAACATCTCAAAAGTAAAACAAAATTGAATATGTTACTGTTATTAACCTATGTATATGTGTGTTTCTGTATGGGTTACACTCATCTAGAGCCAGACCGGATTTATTGTTAAGGAAATATGTGACGTAAATTAACTGTGGTATGCCCAGACTGAGATTTCTGCTATCAAATCTGACATTCAATATATTAATTACTTTTAAATTAGTGGCATGACGTTATAATAGTGACATGAAGCTATAAGTCATGGATATGCGTACTTGAACGATTGTTTGCACACGTATTGTTATAATTTGCCACGTTCAAATCTATTGTCCATTTGATGTCAATTTCCTTTTCATAATTATGTCGCCATTGTTTTATTCACTGTCATTATCACATCAGTCACCATTATCCTTCCTTATTGATATTTGTTCAGCGTATCTATCATACGTCAATTTGATCTTATTTCATAGCTTGACCTCAGCGATCATTAGACCTAGCAGCTTGAGAGATTCGGAAACAAGAAATATTCTTCTACTGCGGAGATAAAGATCAATATTCTTTCTGCGACTTAAGGAAGTCCAAAATATTATATGTCTTACATAGAAAAAATAGTTGTTGTTGTGGTGGGGTTTAACGGCTTATCAGCACAATCACGGCTATATTATGCCAAACGGGTTAAGATACGTTTACACGTCAAGAAGAGAAGAGAAGAGAGAGAGAGAGAGAGAGAGAGTGGGACAGAAGACAGGAGCAAGGAGAGGGAGAAGAGATGTCACCCATGGAAGATCGAGGATCGCATTCCATGGGCGACATCCCATCTTTGGAAGGCTTTCACCGCCTGCAGGTGGGAGCATTGAACCTATATCTACTTATAAATTCCGGCCCCCAGGCAAGGGGATAGAAAAAGAATGAACGCACATGTTACAGTTATTTTTGTAGCAATTACATATTCTGCATTGAGCGTGACTCAACGATTACGTTACATCGTAGAGTTTCATCAACAAAGACATATCCTACTTCAGAAATATAAACAAAAATACATTCTGCAATTTTACAGACTCAAGTACAAGGACACGACTTGTAGTAGAGGAGAGAAAACTTAAAAGCAAGAGGACATCATGCAACTTCAGAGAATCTTTAACAAAGAACACATTCTATAAGGTATAAGTTTATCAAAACAATGACTAAGGGGAAGGTAATAGTAGTAATAATAATAATAATAATAAATAATAATAATATTAATAATAATAATAAATATTTTCCCTGAAAGGCATAAATATGTATGTTTTCTATTTTTTCTACTTATTTAGAGTCATGTCATCGCTGTGATCTGGGGTTCTCAGATGACAAATAATTTCAAGATGAAATCATGAAGTAGCAATAACGTCCTTTGATGTTTTGACTAAATCTTGTTTCCCCAAGGTTAACAGTAACTAAGGTTAAACAATGGCGGTAGAACGTCACAGTGTTCGGGGGGGGGGGGTCGAAAAATTGCTAATGGGAGTCACTCTTATTACACGAATAAATTGAATATCGCGTATTGTATCGATAAATATTCTATGAATTTTAGAGCTGACACATTAATTTTCAATCATGTACATCATAAGAATTCGTCTAGTAAATACCCCCAAAAACGTCTTCTGGAAACTCCATCATCATCATTATCGTCATGGCTTGATGAAGAAGAGCTAGATCGATTTTGATTATACTAATTCTTCATATGTGTTGTTTATTTTGGTTGTTTGTTTTTAATGGTTATCATTATTGCTCTGAACTGAGTCAGTTTGATCTACCTGTTGACACCCTATTTGTCATGTAAGAAAAAAAAAAAAAACAGGAAAATCTTCAGGTGATGTTACTCTTGGAGATGAATATTTAAAAGTTATATACTTCAAAACAAATAAAAGAGACTGACAACATAAAAATCGTATATACATGTATATTCATTTAATTTGATTATTGTAAATCAAAAGATGTATTGCTCCAAAAAATATACTTTTCTCATTCCGTTTTAAACAACAACAACAACAACAACAACAACAAACTTTCTATACAATAAGCAAATCATTTAATTAACATTATTTTCTTCCATAAACAGCAATACCCTATTTAGATATTTTATCTATCTTGCCCAGACGAACGCAAAATGAGCTCGAAAATTTGGCAAGTGTTATCAATGTTCTTCTTCTTCAGTTCTTTATTTTTTAAAAAGTGTATTTGATTAGTTACAAGTTAGACAGTTGTCTTAGTTCTAAGACATTTAAAAAAAAAAAATAAAATAATGATGATGATATTATTATTCATTATGATGGGGGTGATATACGATGTTGTCAAGCAAGCTCGAAAATTTGGTGAGTTCCGCCTTTTTACGAATTTTCATCATTTTGATTCTCCTGAGCATTGACTGTTTCTATGAATGTACATGCATTAGGTTGCTGCCTAGCTTACAATCCATGTCGTAACTCTCAAAGGCATTTATTGGAGGCGATGATTATGTTGATTACGACTGTTATAGATCTAATTATTAATTTATTTTTTTTTTAAAGAGGGAACTTTCTTGACTTTTATCAAGACATATTGGCTAGTTTCACAGATTTAGAGGCCCATTCAGCAGTTCTCACGGCGATTTTGCTGCGAAATCGAACTAACTAATCAGCTACCGTCGATAGGAACGATACGATATTCGTGGGAAATGAGACTTTGTTCCTTCCCACTCCCAGTCTGTGACAGAGCCGACCACTGCTATCTGGACGGGTAAATCTGCAACTGGCTCAGTTACACAGCTGAGATAACCACCACGTCTGGAGGTTGTTAAGAGAGAGGAGGGGGAGACATAATGGACAGGCAGAGAGCAAAAAGGAAATCCAGAGAAAGAAGGAGAAAAAGAAACAGTAATGAAATGAGAGAGAGAGAGAGAGAGAGAAAGGGGGAGAGAGAAAGAGGACAGAGAAAGAAATACTGGCACAAACAGTCAGATCACAAGGAGAAATGCAGAGAGAGAGAGAGAGAGAGAGAATGGGAAACTAACAGCAAAAGACCAATGAAGGAGAAAGAGAGAATGATAGAGAATAACAGACATAGATAAATAGGGCTGCAGCGAGAGAGAGAGAGAGAGAGAGAGGAGGGTAAACCTGAGAGAAGTAAAGATAATAAAGAGACAGAGAGAGAGAGAGAGCTGCATGTTGAAGGGCGGATAAGGACAGATAGATAGATAGATAGATAGATAGATAGATAGATAGATAGATAGATAGATAGATAGATAGATAGATAGA
>JBCAUA010481529.1:0-17223 GCA_038406235.1 Peronia verruculata | reverse complement strand
TAGATAGATAGATAGATAGATAGATAGATAGATAGATAGATAGATAGATAGATAGATAGATAGATTGATTGATTGATGATTGAGTGATTGATTGATTGATTGATTGATTGATTGATTGATTGTTTGATTGATTAATTTATTGAGTACCAGACAAAACGAAAGAGAGAGAGAGAGAGAGAGAGAGATATGAGGACTGAAAAACGGACAGCAAGGCAGGGAAACAGATAGACAGACAGACAACAAACGGAACAAATAAAAACTGCAGAAAGAGTAATAGATAGACAGACGGATAGCAAAGGCAGTTGTCGGACTGCCCACCATGCAGTTCCTTCCATCCTGTGTATTTCTGATGATAATTACGTTTTGTACCTAAGTTTTCAGTTGTCCGATGGTATCGATACTGCAGGTTGCAAAAGTAGGTCAGAGGTCAGGATACCCAGAAGACATCTGTGCCCACGTGCCTCTGGATGGTTGATATACCAGATGTTCTCCATCTTGAACATCCGTTGCTCCTTTCCTTTCCTCTTATGCTACTTTCTTTCTTTCTATATGTCCGTTCCCCGCTAGATAGAATGACATATTTTTAAATCACTAGAAAGTTCGGGTGCATTCATGTTACTTCTGTAATAGAAATGAAAGAAAGAAAGAAAAAAAAAAAGAAAGAAAAGTCTCATCCCTGAAGAGTTAAGGAATGGGTGGTTTGGTGCTGGTGCGCAAGCTCTGCACCAGATGCCATTGAGAAAATGTGGGATGTATGCGCACCAGAGCGGTGCAAATCAGTGCGTCACCAAAGAGGCAAAAAGTGGCAGAGGTCATAGGCCAGATTTTTGTCAAAAGTCCTGCCATTTTGGGTTTCTTTTTTTTTTTTTTTAAGACGCCGAGTTCAAGTCCTTAGTTCAGTACCATTCTCGAAGGCATCTGGTACTTTGCACATACTCGATTTTCATGTTTTAAAACATTTTATTGGAATGAAATGTCTTAGTTCATATCGAACTACTTGGACACTTTACATTCAATATAAAGTTCAAACTTGTAAATGTTTAAAATCGATTTTGAATTGATTCAGAGAAATTGATTAACTAATTTTGACCTAAAGCTTGACATAAATAGTTACACAACAGTTACTGCTGGCCTACTTTTTGTCCACCCCCAGTATATTAATATCTTAATCAAGTAAACATTATGTGTTTTTTTTTTTTCTGAAAAACTTTTATCGACCCCCTACCCCAGGATGGATTATAAGAAAACATAACGTAATTCCGGATGATTTTCTCCTTCCACTTTTTATCCCGAAATGTGTTAAAATCAGTCAAAATAACTCCTAGAGAAGTAATTTATAAAATTTATTTATTTTAACGAAGAGCTAATTGAGAGCATTATGGAAATTTATTTCTGCAAGACAGAGATACGTTACCGAGTTGCAAACCTTTTTTCTTGTAGACCTTGTTCTAAAGCTTTCATGGTTTAAGTCATGTTAGATTTTTCTTAGGCTTTTCGGCGCCACACGAGTTCGATCTCAGCTATCTCTTTTTTCATATTGTCCTGTTGGCTGCAGCAATGGTTGTCAGCGTACTTTTAAAAAGAGAAAATTTATAAAACCATGTTACCCATGGTGTCGTGGCCCAGCGGTTAGGCGTCGGTCTCGGGATCTGAAGCTCCGAGTTGGAATACTGACAGATGCCTTCGGAAAGGCAATTTACACACATTTCCTGACTCCACCCGGGTTTGAATGGGTACCCGACCATAGACAGTGATTGATATTGTTAGACTGATAAGGATTTGAGCACCTAATAGGCAGCCGCCTTGTATGCTTCTCAGGAAGCTGAGAATGTTTATGAGTGTCTTCTTTAGGTCTGTTGGGGTAATAATAGATTGTAAAGCACTTAGGACCTGTAATTACGGGAATAAACGCTATATAAATACTCTCTATTATTATTATTATTTTCCCCTCATTTATCTGCGGCTAGACATCCATTTTCTTACTAAGCAAGAGAGAAACTGTTGTGTCATCCATGAAATGAGGTTTGATTTTTTTTTTCTTTTATTACCAATCCTCAGCTGGATGCATAAAAAAATTGATGCCTTACTGCTCATTAATGAGTATTCATCTGTTCATGAAAATCTATAGATTACATAAAGTTTCTATGACATTTAACATGTGTTGACAAATTCTACATTGCAATAACTCATTTAAAATGGAACAATTTCTTCTTAAGAATCAAAACCCTAACACATTCATCTTGATGCAGGTGTCTAACTGCTCAGGCATGGATTGTTATACACTCACACAACTTGAACCTTAACCCTTTGCAAGTGCCTTGTTAAAATATTTGTACAATGAAAAATTAAAAGGAAGGAGAAATTTGTTCTGTAGTACAAGCTGGAAAAAAAAAGTTACCAAAGTTGGACGAATAGGCATGCTGGAAAAGAGTGACCAGGAATTTTTCACTGAACTCAAAGGAGCAGGGAAATTGTTGCCAGATCTGAAAACACAAAGAATAAAACATCCAGCTGTTTTGAATTTAAAAATGAAATTCAGCGATATCTAACTGCTTTTCAGGACTGAAATCATTACTTTCTATAACAATTCACTCAAGAGTTGTGATGGTAAGATAAAATGAAAGAATACGTAAATGGGCTCAATATCAAATTGCTTTTAAGTCCTGATAGGAAAATTTTAGCTTTCACTGAATGACATGATTGTGAAGTAAGTAAATTCCACAGGGGAAAATGTTGAAATTCCACAATTTTCCATGACAATATGAAATTCAGTTAATGGGTGATGTCTTGATTTCTTGCAAGATACTATGCCCTTATAATAATTCTGCATCAGAGAATGAGCTAATGTGACCCCTGTAAAATAAGCATATCCACCTCTGCTTTTTACCAAGTCCTCTCCACTCAGGATTCTATGTCAGTATGACATACATTTGTTTGCCATGCTGCCGAGGAAGGTTCCAGTGAAACAGTCATCCTTGTTTGAATCAATACTATAAGATCTTGCTAATTCAAATTTCATCATGCCCTTAGGAGTCGCTAATCAAACATTACTAAGGGATGTCAATCTATCTACATGAAAAAGTAGGAAAAGCTCCTGGCATATCCTCTAGAAACACATAAAGCTAGGTACATTAATGGCACAATAATACTGGATTTGGGGCCAAAACAGAAATTACTGATGGACAAAAAGTAGGAAATTCTACTAAAGTAGGAAGTTTGACATCATTGATTACTGTAACCACATCTTTCTTCCCTTTCGCTCATGTCATGGAGCCTACCTGCCAGACACAGTCAATGAACAGCAAGAAAACTGGCGACTCCTGCCTCTGTTTGGTTATGGCGTAGGCTGACTTGTTACATCTGGTGCGGAAGGGATGACCCGCCTGGATCCATTCTCGTTCTATCAGAGCCTCAAACCTGAAACAAGTCAGAGGATGACGGTGTAAGATCAGATGTCATCCAACATCTTTGCTACATCATTATTTCAATAATACAATTGCCAATCATGAATCAAACATTCCTGGCATTCATTAATCCAGCATCCTTTCAATTATCATTCATGTCACAGTGTTCATCCCTTTGCTGGTAAAAAATATGCTGCAGCGTATAGAGTAACAACTGTAACAGGAGCCGTTATGCATCTATTCAGCATCAGGGCGAGATGGCCTGGGGGTCAAATTCACTTTGTTTTATCTTCCATTACAAATTGCCAAACGTTATCTTGAGTCAAACTTGGAGTCCGCATAAGTATGAAATGTAACTGGGAATGCACACTAAAATTTTCAACCCAAAACCACAATTTCCAGAGACCATACACCATCGAATTGGTTTAAGCTAAAATGACCAGATGACAACTTCCAAGGATCTTAGGGGAAACAGAGTGAGTGTGAGCAAAATAAATATGAGATAAAACAGCGATTAACACTGTTTTCCATGAGTTTCAAAGCCACTGAATAAATTCCATTGCTTGCTGTCTATGATTTTTCTTGACAACATAAGTTTCAAGATCACATAATAATAATAATAATAATAATATCTAATAATAATTATGATAATATGACAATAAGAAAGTTTTTCTATCTTTCTTTCTCCAGGTGTTTTCCTGGTTAGTTGGGCTCTGGAGAAGTGGAGTATGATGCAGAATGGCCACTACTATGCAGGTGCCTGAAAGCCTAAACAATCACACTATGTAGTTTGCATAATGTATGAAAAATTATGCAACATCTTCAGAAAAACCATCCCTGATCAAAGGACTGACAACATATAACATTTTAAACAGTACCTACCCAGTGACAGTACGACAGTCATGATCGAGAATGATCTGAGCCAGCGAGGACACCAGCAGGGTTGTATCCAGTCCCTCTGAACCGTGAACCAAGACAGACACCCCTGCAGATTGAGAATTTTCAGTAATATAAGTCGTACGTCGTATTCAGAGACTTGAGCTCCGATAACTTTTCACATTTATGTCACATTATTAGCAAATCAAACTAAGTGTGGTGCCCTGAAAAATCCTATTGGATGTGAAATGAAATGTATTTTATTATATTAAAGTATATATCAGAATAATTTGAAATTGTGTAATATATTTACACTTCTTTTTTGTGCACAACCAGCTTATATGTGTTTTGTAGAGATATACACCAATTCCACATGAAATTTAGTATATTGAGAGATACTATGAGCCACTTTTTTTGTTCAAATATTATGGGTCAAACTGATACTGCTTTGTGACTAAAAAAAAAGTATGGCAAGCGTGGGCACCTTGATGTTCGTATTTTCACTGACTAAACTGAATGTTACTCAAAGAAAACATGTTTGGTGTTTTGAATGTGCCATTTTATCGAAAGTACATTTTGGATCAAATGCTCTCCTGAGTGTACTATTCAATTATTAAGGCCTTCTTAGAAAAACGTCAGACACAGTAAGCTTTTTTTTTGCTTCATGTAAGTACTACCACAGATCTTTCTGCAATAATATTGTGTGCCAAATTTTATATGGATACATTTCCATAAGCCCTTTATGTATTTCGTTGCAAATTTATAGATTAGGATGTTACATGCAGACTTTACCTCAAGAGTGAAATGAACAAACTTTCTCAGGACAAATAAAGTTCATCTCAGGAGAAATAAAGTTCATCTTATCTCATTTGAAGATGTCCTTACCATCCTTATCCATGCTCTGGGCCACCACGCAGGAAGAGGTCAGAATGTCCTTGACATGGGTCAGCCAGTTACTGGACTCGAGTTTTGACAGCCACTTGTCCATACTGCTACTGCTGTCGTTACAGGCTACCCAGAGGGGAAAGGAACGGATAAAGATGAGACAGTTTGAAATCAACATCTTATATGTCGTCATTATAAAAATATATGCTATCATTCATGGCAGCCTTTTCTACCAACTATGTGTCAGCAGCAGACATCACTATAAGTTTCAACAAAAAAAAAAACAACAGCAATTAAAAAGTACAACATGCAAAAATGACAAAGAACCAGAAAACCTCTTATGAAAATTGATGACAATTCAAGTTTCACCCTTGACACTCTTCCATATGCATGTAATCATAATTAGTTAAAAGAATACAAACAGGCAAATACATTGTGTAGGGGTATGAGAAATAAGCCCTGAGAACTAAACAACTACATGAATGCATGAAGACAGTATAAACAATCTAAAGAGCTTGAAATCTCAAACTACATTTATAAGAAAACAACAACAAAAAAGAAAATTCACACATCTAGTGACAGCAGGGCAGACCGAAAAAAAAAAAAAAATAAAAGACAGAGAGAGACTGAGAAAGCAGAGATGAAGAAAGAAGGAGACAAAGTATAGATAGGCTAAAATGAGACAAATACGAATGTCAGGAACAGAACAAATGGATGACACAAAACACCCCCACAGTCTTGTGCATCTTTTTTTTTCCCATTCAGTATAGTCACAATTCATCCTCTTCTCCTTCCAGCTCTGCCTGATCATCCTCTTTTTACCTTCAATCATTTTGATGAGAGAATCATGAAATGACTGTCTACGTTCAACTGGCTGGTGGATTCTCCGCCACTGGGGATAGTGAGCCTCAGGCTCGTAACCTCCACCTGAAAATGACACAGACTATCACTGTAATCCTAAATGTAATCTGAAGACACAACACCCATCCATTTCCCTGCCCATTTACTAATACAATAACACTGCATGCAGTCAGCCTGTTGCTGATCATTAAAATAATAACTCTGACATTAGTCATACTCTACAGGTCCTAAATAAACAAAACTAAAACAAGACATAAAAATTAAAATGAAATAATTTTTGAAGATAAAATCACTGCTTAAATTCTGTTACAAAATGCTCTCTGTACATGTTGATTTGTAGATAAAGTTAACTGATGTAATTTTTCCTACGTATTCTTGCTTATTGGCTTCATATCTCAGACATCACTAACCTGTTATTTAGTGTTATATATATATATGTGATATCATTACTGCCATCACTTTGTAGAACTTTGCACAGTTGATGATATAGATAGCTCTCGAAACATCTAGATATGTAAAGATTTGCTTTAGTCCTCACCTCTGCTCTGTGCCATCTTGGCCACGTTCTGAGCCCGAGTGTCGACAATGTAACCTCGTTTTCCCATCCCCATCACGGAGTTGACCAGTTTTTCATCCTCTTTACAGCGCTTGCCACTTTGTCCTGTCAGTGGCTGACTGCTTCGCATCAACACAGCCTGAGGGTGGATGAAAAACTCATTTAGATACAAGGGTAAACAAAAATTAAGAATTATTTTAGAAGACTTACAAAAAAAAAAAAAGTTGGCAGATAATATAGATGGTCATGATAGAACATGATGTTTCTCAGTCTACGAAAAAGCCAGACATTTTTGGACTCATTTGATTTATACTTTCCTCATACTTTTGAAATATCACTTTACTTTCCATTCATTTTTGACAGACTTCAATGGTACCATGACAAAATGAAAATGCAAAATAATGAAAAGTACCTGCACAGGTAAAATTATAGTTTATAAACCTTTTAAATTATTTAATAATTCATCACAGAGTCAGAACATGAAGTATGGAAACACAACTCTTGAGAATTAATAGTTTTATCTACCTTTGATTCTTTATGGTAGTAACTTAAGACTGGGAATCGTCCTCCTTGTCGGAATGTTGCAGCTTTGACGATGATCTCATCCTCCACATTCTTTGGAACGAACACAGCTTGGGGATAGGTGGGACAAACCTGATGGAGAAGATTATAATACAGTACTAATTCATACATCACAAGGGTTTTTTCAACTGTCGCCTCAGTTTTTTTTATAGAAGATTTTAAAATACTTGACCTAAAAAAAAAAAAAAAACAAAAATACAAATTATTTATTAATCTGAAGGTAACTAAACAACCATTTGGGATTCATATGTTTTGTACAAAGAGTGTAGTTTCGATGGCATTTTAAAAAATTTCATTACCAAACAAGTATAAGTGCTGAAGTCTTCAAATCCGATATTTCCTTCATCAGCATCTACCACTGATTCATGTGGCAAATATTTGGTGCATCAATGCAAAAGAAATAAGATCTATTAAGAAAATATCTATCAAAGTCTGTTGAGTCTATAAGATTTCTATAAAACTTGTTGATGATTTCCTAAATAAGAATAGGAGGAAATGGTATCCATTACCAAGTGTAATTTGAACACATGTAATATATGAACTCATGAAATTAGGCTCCCATCAAATTTTGAGCATAGGAAGTTATTGGTATCACTGTAAAGCTTATTCATTTCTCTTTCTGTGCGTGTAAAAAATTTTGTTCTATCTTAAATGTCTTAAATGTATATCTTAAATGGAAGTCATAATATTGGCAATTAAAGACGATGGGAGTGACCTGTTGCTGTTGTTGCATTTAGGAGAAAATGGCAGATCACTTTTGTTAATCCTTATTCATCCCTATTAAGTAATGCCACTAAATTATAATTTTTGGGTTTTCATTCAGTCTAATTCAGCAAATTTAACTCTGAAATGCATGTTTAGATTGATATGGTTCTGAGAAAAACAAAGTGTAAAAAATTCATTCATTGCTGAAAAACATGTGATTTCTCTGGCTGCCTCGGTTTGACTTGCGGCAGATTTTATCATATGTCTCATATTATAGCCAGCACACCTTGTAATCCCTGTTGACATATGAGATCCTCCAATCCTCCGAGCATTCTTTGAATCGATTGAACTCTGTTTCAGCACTGAAAGCTTGCCAGCCATTTTCCAAAACCTCAAACATTGGCCGATAGAAGAAGGGGTATCTCAAGGTGATGTCATCTTCAATAAAAGCAAAAATTCAACATATAAGGGTCATGATATAAGAGTTTCCTGTTACATGACAAGAAGCCTCTCCAGACATCTCCTCCTCTTTTCCTTATTTCATCCCCACAAAGTGTGTGTGTCAAAAAGAAATGGGTTGGAGGAGAACAGAAATGATTTCTTCAAAAACATCCCTGAATGATGATCAACAAATGTTGAAAAATTCAAATCATCAACCTGAATACTCCACATATATCCTAGAAATTTATCTTATTATCATAACATATGTATGAATTGAATGCAATGATAAATTAAATTTTGCTCTATATCTTTCCTAAGCTAATTTATTTTCTTATGATAAATATCCTCAAACTTAAGATTCCTAGATAAAACACAACATTTTTATCGTTTGCTTGTCTCCTCATATCAAAACATAATTTTCAACTTAGGAAGAACATGGTCAATAAATAGAGGATATAGACTGTATGAGATTACCAATGTTGGACAAAGCCTCGACTGAGGCCGCCACATTCAGACATTCCTCGACAGTTGGAATTTCTAAGTAGAGAATCAGAAAATCTTTGCACTTGAGGGTGAGGATTCCACCACTGCCGCTGAGCTTCTTCTCAACACTGTCTATGTTGTCATGCAGTAGCTGTTATGATGCAACAGTAAAAATGGAACAAATTATTTAAATTAGGTTTAAAAAATACAGAGTGAGTCAAGCCATTTCACATATAAGTGAGTTAGACCACCATTAATTGAAAACAAGAAACAATAAAATAATATCACCGCTGTAACATAGTCTCTTTATATTACCATATAAAAGATGAAATTTAATGCTTGTCAGAATAAGTATCCTGATATTATATCATTTTTATCAAAGTTTACACTCTGATAAATGTTTGAAATAAATTCTGCCAATAACATTTTTTCTTGCTGAAAGCCCTCGACATGGGCAACTCCTTACCCACAGTTCCTCATGATTTTCACAGCGGGAAGATATAATTAGATGATGGCCTGTTACACACAGTGTTCCTTCCATGTCAGGAGTAAACGGACGCCGCAGCGTCACACTATTTACCATTGGAGTTTTGATAAATTCCACAAACTCCATATTGGCTGGAAACTAGATGATCTGAAAATGTAAAAACAGTGACATAAGTTATGTTGATTTACCAGATCTAGATCTATATAGCAGAAGTAAGAAACTTTTGCAAGCATCACACAGATCCACATTTCAGCACAATAAATCCAGAATATAGAGTACTGGAGGGTCAGTACATTTGATGGATGTTCAGGCATCTTGGACACTTGGAATGTGCATCCATCATGTCAGATGGCACCAGTCTGAAATAAATTGGCTGAGACCATTTTTGATTCAAACTGGTTCAATCTCACCTGATATGGACACAGGTATCGAAAACCCTCATGATCTTCAGATCTAGATCTATTAGTATATGTCTGTTGTTGTTTTTTTCTACACCCAGGGAACTAACATTATAATTTCTGTGCATGGAGCGTCTTGATGACATCCAACATTTGATGTTCGTTGATTCTCAAATACACACTATAAGTTTGGTCAAATTATCTTCTAAGTATGGGATTTTTTTTTTCTTCCAGAGCTGTCCACAAATTGAGGTACTTGATCTTATCATGAGAAGAATAGGTCTATGAGTATGACGATCCACGGGTGGGAGGAGACTTGAGACTGAGAAAGAATGGGCCTTCAACGTTATTTTCTTGAAATGAAGGACACATCTAATACAAAAATAGCAAGTTTTTAAGCGTATATATCTGCAAAATAAACTAATATCGTGATCCGGAAGTTTCCGAGCTGCATTACCTCCAACAACATATAAATAAACAATTATTGGACGACTGGCAACACTCGGAGCAGAAACATCATCATAAACAGATGAACTTCCGCTTCGTTTTTCAGCGAGCAGCTATGCATGTAAAGTTTTAACATGACTGAAATGAGCATTCTGATTGGTCTCCATGTATAACAACTATTTGTATACAAGATGGCGGACCTCAATAGTAAGTACGTGCTTCCACAATCCATTCTTGTCTGAGATCCATGTTTTACTGTAAGAGTTTGAGACTGCTAGAAGAGGAACTAGTTATTTCATTTAATAACTCAAGGAAAGAGGTAGATCCATAATAGTGCCTTATGTTGAGAGTAAAGCAAAGCCATTACAATTGTCGTGGAACTGCGTATGCATGCAGTTGTACCTGGTATTCAAATCAAACCAAAGCTTGTCGCTTTCTTAGCTTATCATGACTGTCCCATTTCCCTAAATCTCATTCCGTATTTGTTCTTTCCGCCCAGCATGTTAAGAATCAGTTTTGTATATTCTCACTCACCAATAATTTCTATTCCTGCTAAATTATCAAGCCCATGTGTATGTAATTCATTTTTTTTTTTTTCCTTGATCTAAGACGTTATCACACGGCCAGTTTTGTATTTGTAATTTTGCACAACCACAGTAGTTATCCATATATGTGTGAAGGGGAAGGAAGAGGATGAAAGATGAGGGAGTAGATATAAACAGCAATTGTTGGCAACATTAGGATTTTGTCATTCTCATAGATTCCACAAATACCAGCATCTCATCCATCACACATTGGTATATGCCTAGGCATAAATATTCAGTACAATAGTATTCTTATCTTTGTTCTGTCGATTCCAAGACTAGTAGTAAATTCTGTCCCAGAAGTCCAGTTTTGTGAGTCGTTAATGATTTTTTAACATTTTTATTTATTATTATTATTTTTTTTTTTCATGACAGATCACCACTGTTTTCACCCACTGGGTGATTCTCCTGGCTACTAATATAATGCAATCTGTTAATCTCTTCCACTCTTCTTTTGTCTCCACCTATGATTATCTTCAAATTCCTGCAGTCATCTGATCCCCCATAATTTCTCAAACATAAGCATTCAGTATGTGTGAACATAAGTATGGCCAAAAGAACTACATGTATAACATTCTATGATGAATCTGTAATTATCATGAAATAGAATTATTTCATTTGCTCTGACAAATTTTGGTCAGTTGAGAAAATTCATTGGTTGTCAGGTTATGCCATCTTTAGTTAGATTATGCTGTAGCAATCACATGTGATAAATGCTCAAGAATTAATCAGTTCTCACAAATTTCCCATGATAGAATATGCGTAATGGAACTGGACATAATCTGTCAAAGGCCAGGTTGTTATTTACAGTGGTAGCCATTTTTTTTTTTTAGCATCTTTTGAGCATCAGTTCAAGCATGGTTGATTCAGAGAGCAAAATCATATTCATGTGCTGATCAAGTCACATAATTTTACCTTGGGTTGCCTTGGATACATAATCCAGGCTCCATGCATTTTAAACTTCACCCCATCATTAGTTATTACATTGACTTAACCCATTGCAGTGTTCAAGATCGGAAAGTGAGTGTGTACTGGTTGCTTCCAAAAATATTAATTATGCTCAAGTTTCCATAGCATAAATATCACAAAAATTACCGTTCTTGCTGACAGATCATTTGAATCGTTGCTACTTCAGCCATATACTCATCATGTCGGTTCGGTTCACAAGTTAAATCGGGTGGGTTTCAAGCAAATGAGGCAGAAAGGCGGTGTGTGCGTGTGTGTGTGAAATGGTCAGAGTATGGAATTTTGCACCAATCTTTTCTAAAAACATCATTACATCATGTAAGCATATCAGAACATGGAATTAAACTTGAAACCTAGGTAGGAAATCACTTTTAAAAATGAAGGGTCCGTTACTAAGGAGATACAATGCAAAACTTTGAACTCACATTTCTCAGAATTTGATTTCTTTCGACAACTCAGTGCAATAATTTTAGATGCTCATAATAACTCCATCAAATAACATAATTGAGCAATGAAACTGGTATCAAAGGATAGCTGAGAGATCACTCTTTCACACTGCTTCAATACCTCAATTTGCCCAAAATGTACCCTGTGGACCAAACCGTGGTGATACATCACATATGGCAATGGGGTTTTCTCACAGATTCATATTCACAATTTTATGAGTGCCTAGCTGACTGCTGCAAGTGATTTTTATCATACATTTAAGTTTGTTGTACACATTTTTATATGTATCAGTTACAAAATGACTAATACAGTGCACTGACTGTGGTCGACTTCAGGGATGCTCGAAAAGTCCACTTCTCAAGTTGCTCCCTAAAGGATTTATTTACAAAAACAAACCCGCAGGCCATCCTGAGCTTTTTACGCCAGGTTGGCCTGTATAATAAACTGTAAAATTGTATAAAAACTAACATCTGACAGAAATGTGACGACCCCCCGTGTCGCCGCAAAACTGTATACACCAATCTTTTGGTATTGTTATACATTCTTTGAAAGCTTAAATCTTTATACATAATTTGATATCTTTTTAATCATAAACATGTTGTCCATTGTCACCGTGTTCGATGTTCTCACCGTGTTAGGCACAATGTAGCCGTTATTGTGCTGTAGTGCTGTTAAACCCCAACACAAACAAACAAACAATCACTTCTCATTGATGGTGTAGCTGTAGAAAATATGACATGTTATCTGTAAAAGCTGTTATCTTCAGATATGTTCCACAGAATACACTAGAAACCTAGCAATTCATGCTTTGTCAGGAAGATGCATATGATGTTATTTGCCTGGATCTTCTTCTTGTCAGAAATCATAAGCTTTTGCTTGAAGAATATCCAATGCTTGACTTAAACATTTGCAGAAGCCTTGAATAGCCTTGAGGGAAGAAAATAAACATTAAACATCATGTGGGTCAGTTAAGTATTTGTCCTGAGATATATTCTCAAAAGTGACAAAAATGGTAAAAAGGGTCAAAATATTAGTCCGGTAATAGCAAACATTGATTTCACATTTATATGCCTTTAGGTCTGAGATTTCAACCTTTAAGCCAAAGCATGGCAAGGTTGGTAGTGATAGCCACCTTGTAAAAATAGAATTTGTTGTTATTCACAGAAAAATTGCTTTATGTGTACACACTACTTGAAAAGTTTTCAGGAATTGTTCCTAATTTGCTCAAGTTACCTTGCATGAAACATTTTCGTGTGTCATGTGGAGAAAGAAAATGCATTTCTCAGCCAGCGGATTTATTCTATTGTGATTGCAATGGGGTTTGTTTTTTGCTGCGATGAGTTCCCTGTGCGAGACACTAAGATTTTTTAACAGGCTTGGGAAAGAAGACAAATACTCGTTTGCAAGCATTTTGCTTAAGAGGTACACATGCACAAAAACCCTGAAATTTTGTTGATACATTAGGGAAAAGATTTTCATTTTGTCGCAGTAATGCCATGAAGATTTTTGTCTGTTAAGATTTTTAGCAGACGGGAGACCACTGTGTTTTCTTTCTTTGCCATGCTTGATCAACAGCCCTTTGTGTCTGGCAAAGGCTCAGAAATAGTCGCCTGTAAGGCAACTGATAGGCAGAAAAATGTAGGAATGGCGAAGGCAAGTATTTGTGTTAGTGAAAAGCAATCAATCAGTCCTTTTTGTTTCATATGTTTTGATGTCTAATTACATGGGTATGTGAGTTCAAATCCAACTACACACATTTAGGCTACTTTCTCTGTCCATGTTTTGAACAACATAGGTGGCAATGAGAAAGTATAGGACAGACAAAAAAAAAAAAAATAAATAAATAAATAAATAAAATAAAAGGAAAATTTCCATGGCCCTATTTTGTTTTGTGGCAGTCAATGACAGACTGGGTGTGTCTTTGCGTCAAACTTTGACAACTTGTACTAAAACGCGTGGCACTCAAAGCAGTCCCCTATATTGCCCATTGTATGCGTCTGGTTTCTAAGGTAACTAACTAGCAGACGCATGCAGAGAAGCTGCGAGGCGAAGCACAAGATGAGATAGGGATTGTTTGTCCCTATCCCCTCTCCTTTTTGCTGCAGTTTCGAGCTAGTATGTGGGCAAAATGAATAAGGATTCCTTGAAGCATCAGCTTTGTTGTTTTCACTTTCCTCATGTAAATAAGAGATATGATCTCAATATAATAATAACAATATAAACATTGCAATAATAAGACGCCTTCACGTGCTCAGTGACGTGTGTGTTCTCATGCTCAGGAGCGTCTGCACGAGAGTGTATTGTAGGCTACATGGAGACGAAACACGATTGGTATTGTTACATAACCGGACAACTTTCAGTTTCAAAAGACAACTGGGGAACAACTAGAGCGGAGTGGGGACGCAGTGGCTCAATGGGTATGGCGCCTGCTCATGGAGCGGCCGGGATCGAAACGCGGATTCTCGAAAACTCGCATTTTTTCAGTGAATCAACGGTCCCCTGGATTCCTGTGGGTAGGGAAACCCGACGTCTAGCCTTCTCGGGTAAGGGCGAATATATTTCGGAGGTCCCATGTGTACGTTGCGCACGTTAAAGAACCCTTGGCAGTTGAAAATCGATGGAAGAGTAGGCCTGAGTGCCTTAGTCCGGGCCAAATTTCCAAATTCCAAATTTATACCCACAAAAATTCTCAGCAAAATTTGGCAACTTCTAAAAAGCCAAGATAATCCTACTTTCTTAGGATTGAAAAGCTTAAGAAAAACAACCAACCTAGAGCGGAGGGTTACAGCAAGTAACTTCCATGTTCCGGTGTCTCAGCACTTTTTACTCCCGTGTTGTTTTGGTCTTCCGAGCTCATCGATTATAAATGAAATCAATAAGGGTTCATCGATCTAGTGGAAAACCCAGAGGCCCATCTTAAACCGTGCGGTGCTGTGGGCGTTAAGAAGCTGATCAATTATTGATACATCTGTTCTCGCTCCATTGGTTTATAATAGATCCGGATCCTCCATATCGATTGTGACCGCTAGTGATTGGACAATAAAATTGAGTATCGATTAAATGGCCCCTACCATTGGAAGGCTGATGGAAGGGAGATGTCAATGGACAACCGGGTTTAAAATGATTTGGATGTAAGGAATAATAGACGTTTTATGTTTGCACATTAACTTTTGTTGTGGATGATGTTGAACGTGGCTGCCCGAGAGTTGACAAGGCAGAGCCTGTATGTAAACAATGGCAGAGCATGACTGTGCGGCCTAGGCAAGGTAACGCCCAACATCAGATAGGCTGACATGATTTTGCAAAGATGAAAGAGCAATTTGAATGTGTTTGAACTTTCAGTTTAACAACGATAAAAGTCGCTGCAGAGAAGAGAGAGGGAGAAGGAGGGGCTGACGTAAACAGAGAAAAAGATAGACCGATAACATTCGGGTATGGACTGAGAAAATATTTTTCCGTGGACACAAATTCTAGCCTACAGCCGCAATGGGTAGAGAAGAGTCAATGGCACACAATTTGTCAGGTGCGCTGATGACTCCAGAGGGAGTTAACAATTGGGCTATGGAAAAAAGAAGAAGGAGCGATTATAGGGGTTGTATTCTGTATCACAAGTTATTACGTTTCCTAAAAGGAGGTTGGCCCAGAGAACCGTCAAACTACACTTCCCTGGTCCTTAGCAACACATAATAATAATAAAAATAATAGTAATATTTATACAATATAATAATAACAATACCTGTAATACAGTAATAGAGAAGATTTTATATTGCGCTTATCCCCGTACAGAACAGCTCTAAATGCGTTAGATGCACAATCTGTTATTACCTTGACAGATCTAATGGAATCACTCACAGACGTTCTCAGCTTCCTGGGAAGTATACAAGACGGTGGCCTGTTGGGCGCTCTAGATCTTATTAGTCTTACTGTTTGTAGTCGGGCACCCATTTTATTCTGGATCGAATTCCCCAAGGACCAAATGTCGGGACAAACTAGAATTTGAACCGGAGACTTTAGATCTCGAGACCTACGGACCAACCACTAGGCCACTGTCACCACAGCACCAGGCTTGTTCGTCTGTACTTGCTGTTGTTTGAACACAGAAGCGGCTACAATTTGTACAACTGAAATATGATTCCGAAAAATAGGCGCACTGAACATTTTTAGAGAGGTGCTGCTCAAGTTTCGTAAGAAATGGCATGGCGATAACGATTCTGTTTGGACTTTGCAGGATTTCCAGCATCATTCTGCCATGATGATATTTTCATGGGACCTGGGGATGGGACTTGAGAGATAGGATGTGTGAAGCAGGATTGAACGAGAGGTGACCGAACTCACCGTGATGTTTTTGTGATCATAGCATAAGCACTAGATACACATTTGCTGCTCCAAACTAAGTTCAGCTTCTTTGGGCACCTTGGAAATTGAAACATCAGTGCAGCCCATCCTCATCACAGCATTTCTTCAGAAGCAGATTCTTTACTACCATTAGTCCTTGCATGGAAGTTTCACATTGGCACGCAGTATTGCCCTTGTTATCATGACTACAGTACAAATCCCCTTGCTGGAGACTGACAAGGGCATGTTTAATTTATATCTGTTGACCCCAATTCATACATATTGTGAGGCCTCTGTTGGCTGTTCACTGTTTGTTGTTGTCCATGTAACCAGGCAGTATCTTCGCTCCCCGAGCCTGGAAGTAGTAACAGAAATGTGGGGGAGTTCTTTGTGGTGGGTTGAGTGTTTGTGTTTTTAAAAAAATGGCTTTTTATGGGAAGAGGTGTTGCGCTTTGAATACATGTGTCATATTTTGAGAATATTGCTGAATTACGAAAGGAAATTTTACACTGAATGCTGAATTAGAAGAGGAATTTTTACAGAAGTAAGGTTTGTGTTAAAAAAAAAAAAAGGCATTTTATGCGAAGACGTGTTGCTCTTTAAATATATTATTTTTTACAACTATTGCTAAATTTCCGAAAGGAAATTTTAAACTGAATGCTGAATTGGGAGATTTTTTACAGAATTAAGACGGGGGGGGGGGGGATCTCCTGCGAAGTAAGTGATGTCCACTGTAGTTGCCAGCACGGAAAAATCAAATGTTTGG
>JBCAUA010481419.1:0-10520 GCA_038406235.1 Peronia verruculata | reverse complement strand
AATTTTCTGGTCGGGCCCCCCCCCCCCCCCCCCCCCATACCAATGATATCAGTAATCCTTTAATGCCGCTGATTGTGCCTTTGCTTTCTCCTTCATGACTCAATGAGTTGATCAAATTTCTGTCTGCAGAGGCATGATCTACAGTTGAATGATTGTCTGTGAATTTGATTATACAATGCAGAATGAGCTGTGTGAGGCTTGTAAAAACTGTTTTCTGCTTGTACTTGTGACATTGAGTACACAGAGTACACTAATTACCTGTAAATGCCCTACTATGAGAAGGCAAGTGTGGGAGTTGTGATATTATTCAGCATGTTTTGTTTTCATATTTACTTAACTGACATTGGTAATATGTGTGCTCATTATCTGATCCTGCAAAAATCACACAACCTTGTAAGTGTACTATTTTTTTTTTTCTTAAGATAAGAAGAAAAGTGCCAAATGGGTTACTGTTTTGTGTGTATTTTGTCCTTACCAGTGCATGTATTATATCTATGTCTAGCTTGTGTGTCGCCCCTTCAAGGAGGTTATGATGTTTGAGCGTGATGCCTAATAAAATAAAACAAGTGATATTTCAATGTCAGTTAGAGGGGCCTTAATACAGTTGTGGACATGTCTCGCATTACTAATTTTTAAATAAAATAAAAATCTTTTGTGATAGTTTTAATCATTGACACTATCCTTTTTCTAGCATCTATCGGTTTGTGTTTGAGATCTTGAGTCGATGTCAAGCACCAAAGCCATGGACAGGTTTCATTTGGGCCAGAGAATCCATAAACTTTGCCCAAAAAATCATAATCACAGAGTCTTTGTTGTCAACATCAGTGTCAATATTAATTCGATAGAATAATAAATCATTCTTATATGAGTTTGCAAAGGAAAACACTGCTGTCTGCATCTCTTCAGTCATACACATGTTACCGCAAGTCTGACAGAGTTTATTTAGATCGGTTATATGGATTTCACTTGACTGGTGCATGATAAACTGCAGCAAAAAAGATAATCCACAACAAGACCATCTTGCAATATATCCATAATCTTGCAATATATCCATAATCTTGCAATATATCCATAAAAATGAATTAAAGAAACTCTTTGGCACTTAAAAGTGCAGTTTCCTGAGAAAGTAATACGAGTGAAAGCTGATCTCTTATGAATATCAATTTTTAAATATTAATTTTTTAGAAAATTCAAAACTGAAAGGAAAGATGTCATTTACCAGAGGTTTTCAGGCACTTACAAATTTGTGATCTTATAAAGTAGATGAAAATTAACAACTGGGAGTTAGAGAGTAGAGATGTAGCTTTTATTTGATACCTTGAACTGGGGGTATACAACGTTTGAAACCGGCGAACTAGGGTAATAAACTTCATCTTACTTATCCGAACCAGGTAAACTTGATAAAAATGAAGAAAATTACTGGTTTAGTGACACTGGCGGGGAAGGCCGTGACCACCCAGCGTGACCAGCGGTAGCACCCGGTCCAGTGCACTTCACAGTCACCTCTGGGGTCAAACTAAGTGATCCCCCTTGAAGAGAAACTGGGCAGCCGTGAATGTGTTGTCCCATTACAACTTGAATGAATATCAATTCTTCTAATGCATTACTGACATCTCGATGCTCAGGAATGTTTGAAACCTCCATTTCATTTTGGCACAAGACTGACGATGTCATCACAGAACAATGATGATATGAACAATTTAAGAAAAGTAAGAGAAAGAATCCACTGACCTCTGTAAAGTAATCTTGGACTGCCTGTTTTAGTTTAATGACAAGGGCATCAATCAGTGTTTTTTTACTGACTTCACATTTGCCAGCAATGGCATACTCCTCATTGCACAAGCACTCCAAACACTTAGAGCAGGCCTCCAACACCTGTAAGCAAATTTCCATCAATGAACATGAGCTATCATTCACAAATACTACTCCAGCTAAATATGCAAAATCTGAAGTGAAAACATGTTTAAATTGGGGCAAATATTTTTTCAAGGTATCTCCTAAAATATTATTCCTTGCCTTTTTTTAAAGCCTGACCTTCCTATGTTCAGTGACTACAATCCTGAGAAAATAGCTTGTAAATCCATGAGAAGAACATAGCATAGCCAATGTCTTCACTTTAACCCCCCCCCACCCCCCCAACAACATTACAAATGGGTTCTGTACAAATGGATTCTGTACATATGGATTCACTGGTTTTGTGCTTGAAACTGCTAAGACCAATATTTACATTGCACACTTTGACTCAATGTCATTTAATAATATTTCTGAAAGAAAAAAAATCTTTTATCATTAGTTTTAAGAATGGTTTCCTTTTAATGCCACTTACCTCAGTTCCTGTATGCTTTTCCACAATATCATTTACGTAGCGCAACAACAACTCGAGATTCTGAAAGAATAAATATTGCAAGTTGATGACATATTTTCTACATTATCAACATACCAGACTGTACCAAAACCATCTGACAATCTACCTCTCTCTCGGATGGAATGCAGTGTGCCTTTCATATGTCTGATCTTTATTTTTACCTACAATCGCTCTAAAACATTTTCTGTGATACTGTATAAATACCACAACATCCATTAGAACTGACATACTTCAGACACAGAAAAATTTACTGGTAAATAACCTAATTACTCTGCCTGTCTGAAAATAAAAATTTGAAAATTCAAGCTGCTTGTATTTCAAATTATTACAAAGACTGTAGTGAGTATCGAAATACTTTCGTGAGAATGAAAATTTCATTTCTTAATTTTTGGGGTCAAACATATGGGGTAGTATGTAAAGTTAACCAACTATACTGCTGCTCCTGGCTTCAAATGGTTGAGAGCTGGCAACATACTAGCACTAAAAAATTAAAAATGGCCAGTCAGCGAAGGCAGAGATGACAAAAAACGGTTTTCTGACTAAAATATGAAGCGCAAAATCACTAATAAACTCCTTGGAAAAATAAAACTGTTTATGACCAAAAAAAAAATAAAAATTTATTGACCTTCTCTTGCCGTCCAGATGTGTAGATGTCCAGATCGAAGAACAGTGGGATCTGCAGCAAGTTGGCCACTTTCTCTGGGTCCATTAGATACTGAAAATAGCATTCAGGTGCAAATGTGATTTGGGGGGAAAAAAAAAAAAAACGAAAAGAAATTATAAAATGGTTATTACAATAATGACTTTTTCACAGCAGTGTGACCCTCACTTAGTATCTCCACAAAAACTAGATTTTCCACAAACAAAAAAGTAAAATTTGTTGCCCTAGTTAATACAGTAGAACAAATTGTGGAAACGGGTAGTGCTTGGCTGAAAGCAAAATATCTTAAGGAATTTGGTACCATTTGCAATAGTCAGACACCTTTATGCCCCTTCTTTTGGTACCTATAAATGTGAGACACCAATATAAATTCTAAATAGCACAATTTCTGTAGGAATGACTAGTATTCTAGTACTGACTTTGAGCAAAAGCTGGGGCAAGGCAACAATGAAATGTTCAGTCAGCTTCTGCTTGTCCTCGGACACCTGCTTAGCTTCCTTGGCTGTCAGCTGAGGAGTAACAGAGACAGATTCAGCTTTATCATGTAGTACTTCGACATTTACATCCCTGGCTGGATAACGGTAAATAATTATATTTTTATACATCAAAAAAAAACAAAAAAACAGCCAATGCATTAAGGCCAAAATCCACATTTTTGAGTTGAACACACTTTTAAATACTATAAATGTGTTGGAAGTGTGTTCCTCATATACTCTTGGGTAGTTTTCGTGTAAAATCTTCACTCTTGCCATAGAAACGCATGAAAACAGCTGCCATTTTGGATTTTCCCCCTACTTTTAAACCCAGATTTCTCATAAGCCATCAGTCACAAAACCACCAAATTTTGCAGAAACATTCTTTCATCCAGTATAAAGATTTTGTCTAATCATTTTTTGGATATTATGTCAAAAGTATTGCTATTTTTTAAGAAATCCACTACACAAAATATGCTAATTTGTACATTTTTGAGAAGAAAAAAAAAAAAAACTGAGAAAAAAAGAAATCTCGAATTTTGAAAAAAGCATCAGACTAAATCTTTGTTACATTCATACTGCACACTTCCTGTAAGCTTCAAATAAATCCCATTGACGGATTTTACAAAATTTGGGTTTTATTGCAATAAAAACAAATTTTGAGTAAATAAAAATTTTCTTAAAGCATTTTGTGAGCCAGTCGCTTTTCCACACCATGATGTCTGTCCAAGGTAATTATTCCCTTCGGAATCCACCAAGAACACAGCTAGGATCCTGATCCCCCCCCCCCCGCTCTCTCTGCCTTCTGCTTTCTTCCTGATAGCCTGATGTTTTTCTAACACTAACAAGATGAAGGCACAAAACAGCAAAACATTCAGCATGGTATAGATTACACATGGAAACATCCTTGAGTTGTGTTTGCTGCACACAATAAGCCAGTAGAGATAATCAATCTTCACTCGCTGGCCACATGGTCCACAAGCACACAGGCCATCCGTGATCAGTCAATACATGAAAGTATAGTACTACAAGGAGAGAATGGACAGTTTAGTTTCTCACAACCCCATGAAAATGAATGAGCGTTTTGGCATGGAAAGTTACGTTGAAGGAAGGAAAGGTTACCATTGGTTAAGAGGAGAGAGGTCAGTTTTTGTATCGATATTAAATTTCAAGGGAACTAGCCGGTGCTTGCACACTGCACAACAACAGCAATTTTAGAGAGGTCAAACAATAAAAATAACACTAGAATGCAAAAATTGACAATTTAATGCTTGACGTCGATTTTCCCTGCTGACCTTGGCCTTAAAGCAATTCCCTTTGGCTCTTTTTTAGCAGACCAGCGGTACCAATGATGACTTTTAAAGCTTCACATGCATGTTTCTGATCACAATAGCAGCTCTTGACTGGTGATACTGTTCATATTAGGGACATTGTGTTTTCAACAAGAAGCTGTGCCTTGTGTTAAGATTTCATTTGTCACTGTGAGTGCTGCTCGATTTTCTCTCATGATTTATGTACTGTTGTTTGTCACCTTGTTTCAACTGGACAGCAATAATTGGGAAGTTTATCATTTACACAAGAGAAGAGTCATACTTGGTCTTGACACGGACCAGTCAATGAAAAAAAAAAAAAAAAAGAAAACTTCTGACCAGTTTTCTGGCCTGAGCTAGATGTTTCATGACCCTAAGTACTTGCCAAAGAAAACATTTCCTTCTGTCTTGAAATTGCTAGTAGAGATTCTAGAATAACAGTACCTTTCTGTTGGGACCTCTTCCAACGGGTGACTCTCCTGTGGCTGCCTGCTTGACACAACAGACCATGATCTCTATCAGACTTGTTTCTTGCCTGTCATCCAGAGCTAATGAAAAGGCAGAAATCATGTTTCACTCCAGTATGCACACCAAAACTAAGACAATTCAAAGATATATTCTGGTGACATGTAAGTTATAATTCAATTCATTTTAATCATAAGATAAGTTTGAGTGTAAATAAACATCACAGAGTCAATATTCCATCCCATTCTTAAATAAAGACATTTTCTTTTCTAAAAAAAAAAAAGTGCCTGATTTAAAATATGACATAAGCAGCACAACCGTACTCTATTTTTTCCCTTCATGGACAGTGTTCAGTTGTGGATCTAGTCTTTGAGAGACTCATTGCACATGAGATGTTTTACAAAAAGAAATGATAGAACTAGCATATTCACTTTTGAGCAATAAACTGTTTCTTAGAAAATATAGGCCCTCAATGAATCATGCTTCAGATATATAGTAAATTGTTATTTTAACTTTTAATGTGATTACATGTCCATTTGCATTTTTCCCCCAATTGTATAAAAAAAATATGCAGGCTAGACTGGCTGATAGATGACAAACCAGTCAGAGAAGGAAAGATATCAGAGAGAGGGAAAGGTCTGTGACGTGACAGAGACAAACAGAGAGAACTTCCTGTATCTGTCTCCTTACCCTCCTCTCCTTTGCCAGGCTCCTCCAGTAGCAAGTCTGTCATGCACTCCCAGTCCTTCATCATCTCATTGATCTCCCACAGACTGTCCACCAGGTAAGCTGCATGTTCATGGAGCTGGAGCCAGATTTGAAGAACATGAATTATATGTCTTGCTTTTCCCTAATACCATTCTCATTAAATATGTCCTAGAACTTCATTTTAATACTCAGATGCATTGAAATACTCAATCATTTTTCACTTACTGTCAATTTTCACAATGAAAATGCAAAACCTTTAAACAAGCAAACAAACCAAAAATAGATCACTTCCTTGTATCCCCAAACAATCCTCAGATATATATAAGAAAAATAACTGAAAAGAAAAGTCTTCATGATAAAACATCTCACACTCTTACGACAAAAAAGCTGAAAATTTATTTTTCATGTTCTCCGCTTGCAGCAGTATATACAATGAATTAATCTTGCAATAACTCAAGAATACATAACATTTAAAGGTATCACTGAGACATACACATTCATTAATGGAGAAAGACTTCTTGTTACGCACTTCTGATACACTGGTGAACTACTAAAATTGGATATGGACAGCCTGATGACTAAACCATGTAGATCAAAATAAAATATACCAAGAAATAAATATTTAATGGCCAGCAAAGTCTGCACAGACGATAACATCAATTTTCAGACAAACCTTGAAAGTTTTCCCACTGCTGTAAATCAAATATATAACGGTATCTTTCCCACATACCTCACTCTCAATGAAGAACTGCACAAGATCTCGGACCAGTGGGGTGTTAGGGCTTCTCTTTTTTCCTTTCGCTGATCTCACAGGAGGGGCATCGTCATCACGCTTGAACAGTTTGTGGTTGAGGAAGTCGCCTGCAGCCTGGGCCACTTGACGATGTGAGGAATAGACCAACTCATACACATTCTCACAATCCTTGTCTGATAGAACACTTTCGCTGTATCTGATCCAAGACAAATCAGAGTATCATATTAGTTTTTATTTATATACACTGAATTAAAGTCAGAAGTTCTAAATATCCGACAGACTAAAATGATATTTTGAGATTGCTAAAAACATTGAAGTGATTAAGACACATTTCATTCTGATGCAGTAAGCTGTGACCAGATCTGCTGCTTCAGAACATTCCTGTTTCTATCATGTCACTACAGCGGGAGCAAATTGACTCCAAATAAAACTATTATTTTATTTCCTTTTTTTTTTTTTTTTTAAAATCAATCAATTAATCAGATACAAGCAACAGTAAGCATTTCTAAGATTCAGCATATTTTCCGCTTGGCCGAAAGACTTTAAAGAATTCTGTAAGAATTATGAGAGATTTTTTATCAGTGAGGCATTCAGGTTCTATCGGTCTTTGCAAATATCACATTTAACAATTACATCACTCCATACAAGATGTTATTTCATACCTCAAGACATTCTGACCTGAAAACTAGAGAGAATTTAAAGCAGCCTGAGACTTACTTCAAAACACAAATCACCAGTCTGATAGCCTGAACTGCAACATCATACTCTTTATCCAAAGTCATCTCCACAATGCGATCCTGGCAAACAATGGAATGAAATAAGTTTTGTAAAATTTTTAAAACAAAAATTTAAAATAGCAATGTTATCATAACTAAGGTTAAAATGCATGACAGATGTTTACAATATGCTCAGGACATTTCATGTTCAACAGAAGGAAGATGCATTGCATGCAGATACTGCAAAGACTGGCAGCTTTTTCACACGAAAATCATAAATAGAAATGAGAGTTCCATCTATAAAACTATAATCTGATAGTGATTAACCACTGTTTCAAAAAGCAATGCTCTGGATCGTAAAGCAAAACAAAACAACAACAAAAAAAGAGATTTATTGTAACAGCAGTGTTCTACTTGTGAGCAACATTCAGCTGTTAAACAAGTAATGAAGATATTCAAGTATCCTGTGTACATTTCTATGGCAACAGCTTCAACTGTTCTACATTGTGACAGCAACCACTTTTCCAGATTTTTGAGATAAGGACAACAAAACAAATAAAAAGATAAGTAAAAAAAAAAAAAAAAACATTAACAAGAAAAGTATGATGAACACATGTGAACAACTGTCAATGATGTACCTTGAATCTGTTGGTAAAGAGCTCTAGTTTGCCTGACAAATCTGGGGTTTCATGGAGTGGAGCTAAAGTCTTCAGGCAGCAAAGTCTGACATCCCCAACCTGTCACAAAGGAAATGTGAGACAGTCGATTTACATTTGGGAAATTTCCAAATCAAGATAAAGCTCAGGTCTGGCTGATTTGTACTGAGCAAAATTCATCTAATAGAACAGAATGATTTGAGTAAGAGTGATTATTTTCTGGCTCCAGCAGAGAGGCTGCAAAAATCCAGGCACTATAACAAAACATGAGTAAGAAAAAGGGGAATGGCTTGAGATCAGATTAACATTTCCCCATGCACTTTCATCACTGGTCAGTTATGCCAAGACGTTTGTCCCATATGAATGTTTATTGTGTATGGATTCATTCAGCCCAGCACCATTCACAATGAAAGACACAATGCAATTCCATTTCATTTTTACTTCTAAAAATGTCCATATAATGCCTTCATGAAGTTTTCTTTATGAAATTGAAATTCAGTGCAAGATATCATAGTCAGGGATGTCAAACTGACTGTTTTCACAAAAAAAGTCGGAAAATTTACTGTGACACCCCCCCTTCCCACTCACGGCACTGCCCGGTTACGAAAAACACTTAAAAAATCTCTGGTTTTCACGCTAGAAGTTTTCATTGTTTTGTGAGAAGTTTGCAAGTTTTCATAAGATCCTGGGATGGGACTATAAAATTATACAACATGTGGCAATTTCCTGAACTAAAAAGATCCCACAGGCAGTGCCTTCACAACAGTCATCAAGAGTAATGTGATTAGTCAGACCTATTCTAGATCTAGAATATCTATTCTAGATCCAGATCGCGAACACTTGTTTTTCTAAGACCATGGGCACTTTTCTGTTGTTGTTGTCAGTGCCCTGATGTGCTGATTTTCTATCAACTCCTCTCACGCGACTGCATGTTGTCGGATGTGAGGTATTTTGTGGTACGAACTCCGATCTTGATCTGTAAACAGTCGCCGAACAAACAGTTCGTCTATCATCAGCGGTACGAGAATAACTCTCTCGTACTTCCGTTTTTTACTGTCATCGTGTGAAATTTGTATTGCAAATTATCATAAAACGGCGTTTGTCTTGTGGAGTCAATAAAAATCAGCAAAAAGTAGGAAAGTCAGCAATGACCAAAAAGTCGGAATTCCAACTAAAGTCGGAAGTTTGACATCCCAGTATAGTCTCCCAACTTTATATGACACATGCTGAGATATCCCTTACTAAGTGCACAACAGAAATGAGGATGTGAAAACTCATGTTAAGAATTTACAAATAAATCTTAGGTAACTTGAATACAGCAGAAACATGCCAGATATGCTAATCTCTTGACTTTAAAAAAGTAACCAATAATTAATATGCAAAAAAAAAATAAAAAAATTATCAAGTTTCCTATCTGAATGTCACAGGTGAAAATCTGGATACTGGTTGGGGATTCTAAACGTAGTCACCCCAGTTTCTAAAATTCAGTTTTCACTGACCTTATCGTACAAGGTCCATCCCACATACTTCAGATAGCTGTCATCTAGGAACATGTTTGGATACTTCTTCATCCACACACCAATTTCTGCCATGCAAATGGAGCGAATCTCAGGTTGTGTGTCTCTGATGAATAAAGATTTTTAAAAACATAAAGTATTACAAATCCATGAGCCGACACAGCAAACGCAAATTAACTTCAGTAGAAAAGTCGTTACACAGAAAAAAAAAAAAAGGAAGGAAAATTCACAATATTATTGTCTGTTATCAAAGTTATCATTTGTTTGTTACCACTCCTTTCTCAACCAATCAGTAATGAACATTAGGTCCTATGCCATGAAATCAAACAAAAATTAGAATATTCATATTTAATGATTATGTCTTTCTTTGAGAACAGAGTGTATTTTCTTAACTTCCAAAGATATACGACAAATTTGAAAATTGATCAAATTTAACCTGAATTTTGAAACAGAAACTATCAGAAAAATTAACATTCAAACCTGTATCTGTGTACAAAGACACCCTTGAAAATATAGGTCAACATATTGCGTATCTCTGCCTGGTTCTCCTCCAACTGTGGAATGGAAATGGATCATATTACAGGCGTGGGTACAACTCCCCCCAAAAAATCCTGAGGATTGCGCTCGGAGCGCTTCAGCATCACGACAGAAGCCCACAGTGAAAGCTAATATATGTACATGTATAATTAGCTATATATTATTAGGATAAATATAGGCCAATTTGTTTAAAGGAGAAATATAAGCCCATTGTTTATAATATATATATATATCTATCTATAGTTTGACCTCTGGAAACTCCAAGCTCCATTGAACAAGTTCAAGTTAATATACAGAAATAAACCACAAACTGAATCATCAATGTGTCCAATCATAGTCCCATCAGCAACACATAATT
>JBCAUA010481308.1:0-17224 GCA_038406235.1 Peronia verruculata | reverse complement strand
GCAAATTTAATTTTATTAAACTATTAGTCATTAAATTGGCTAGCCTAATGTTTTTACATTTTCAGTGTCATTAAAACTGCTGTATTAATTTACCATAACTATAATAAGACCTTTATCGTAACTTCCATTTAAAAAAAATGTTTTATATTTTTAAACTCCATTTTGTCTAAACGTCGATCAAATTGCTTGCCGTGAGAAACTATCAGTTTACCTGCGAAACTATTTTTATCACAGAAAATTATGATAAAACTATTATGATAATTATAATAAATTATGTATCTTTATAATTTATGACACTTAAAATTAAAAAAAAAAAAAAAGAGGCTAAGTATTTAATATGCTTCTAACGTTTATGAACTAAATATTATAACATGGATTGCCCTGAAGAATTCAATTTGCAATCATCAACATCATCAATTACATTTTACAAAAAATATCTTAAAATTAAGATGACTGTCCATCAGCAATTAATCAAATATGTAAAAAAAAAAAAAAAAACATGAAGAAGTTTGAACTGAGAAATCAGTATCGCCAAACTCATACCAATAATAACATAAACATCAACAATCCACCAGCACCAGGCCGAATGCAATACTTCGGACTCGCTTAGTTACCGTAAATAAAAAGTTGTTAGTAGGACACTCTTATGGAGTCAAAAGATCCATATAGCCAAGGACTCACTCAAGAGACATTGAACTGGAATTGTCCTTCAAACAGAATACATTGTAGAGGCAAAGGATTTAATCAAATTTATACAGCATGAACTATCATTTCCTGAACATGATTAATAATGTCGTCGTAGAATTCTTGGCCATTCCGACAGTTCCCAAGGATATTTTAGAGTAAGTACCTAAATAAAACCACGCCGCTTACTTGCTGCCCATATCCATAGGCCCTTCACTTCAAAATCACTTCTATTATCCGTTTTGCCTACACCTCACTTCGATCACATAAAGAAAGTAGTATAATATACAATCTTTGGTCCAAAATGTAAAAATTAACAGCAATAGCCAAAAAAGATAGCCTATGGCAGTATATTATTATTCACGATTTGTTACTACTGATAGCGTCAAGGCTCTGGGTTTGCTAGGCACATGCTTTTCTTCTTCTTCTTCTTTGGTCTATTTTCACCATACTCCCGTGTCAATGACAGGGTCAAAAGTTTAAAATGAAGTTTCCATTTGCAGTGAACTGCAGCTCAAAGTATGCAGTTCTCATGAAATTTTTATCCCCTAATTTCCAGAGCCAAATGAGATTGACTTCTCTTATGTAAACGACACTATAAAATGAATTCTAACTATCCTCTCCATTTATTGTTAACCGCTCCCGCTATGCTCCTGAAATGAGGGTGACAGATTCTTTGCTGGAGCTTAAACAAGACTGACATGTTCCAATTAAAAATGTATTGTAGCTTTTCCACGTGCAGAGCATGGCTTCTTCCTCATTCATTTTTAATAGAAATCCAATTCCAAGATCGGAGGCCAAGATGATCTCAAATTTTATATGAGAAATAATCTAATAGGTGGACATAGAGCTACTGACAATTCTTCTGTTGCATAGGAGCAATGAACATATGACAAAAACGCTGGTATATATGTGAGTAAAGTAATGAAAATAAGATTACAAGTGTTTGACTCACAGATAGCTATTTATTTGGACGATTTTCTGGTAATTATAGAAAACAATTGCCATTTCACTATTCTTTCAAGAGCATAAAGCTACTATGTGTACGATAGTTGTATATACGAGAAAGGGGGGGGGGCGGGAAGAGGGAGAACGTAAGTACACAATAAGTATCATATTTATCGGTGTTGTAACATGCAAATTTAATTTTATTAAACTATTAGTCATTAAATTGGCTAGCCTAATGTTTTTACATTTTCAGTGTCATTAAAACCGCTGTATTAATTTACCATAACTATAATAAGACTTTTATCGTAACTTCCATTTTAAAAAAAAATGTTTTATATTTTTAAACTCCATTTTGTCTAAACGTCGATCAAATTGCTTGCCATGATAAACTATCAGTTTACCTGCGAAACTATTTTTATCACAGAAAATTATGATATAACTATTATGATAATTATAATAAATTATGTATCTTTATAATTTATGACACTTAAAATTTAAAAAAAAAAAAAAAAAGAGGCTAAGTATTTAATATGAACTAAATATTATAACATGGATTTAACACTTATGCATACCTACGTTTTAATCCTCCTATTAAAGAGAACGTTAGGGAGATCTACATGTGAGGTCACCTCATTGTCTCCGCTGCCGAGAACCAAGAGCCTGTCTTGATTGTCCATTGATATACCTGTGCTATTGATGTTAGCAGTAATGTTGGTGGCAACCTCTTTCTGTTCATTGGTCTGTTTTGTTTCAGTGGATCAGCAGTTCATTAGCCATGGGTTATTATTAAGAGATCACAGGCAGGATTGACAGTTCAGACCCCCAAAGCCCGCAATGATGTTAAGTTAAAACAAAACAACACACACACACACAGACACAAGAGAGGAAGAGAAAGAAAACAGAACGCAGATGCCGTGTGGGTAATAGTTTTCGTCTAGAATGAGTAAGGTTTCCACACACAACGAAATCACGCAAATTGGGGAGGGGGCGGGGGATTGCAATTAATTGATTGTGGTATTAAAAATAAAAGGACAGAGGGGTAACAATATAAGGATTTTGTGTGTGTGCGTGTGTGTAAGTGTGTGTGTGTGTGATTGTGTGTGTGTGTGTGTGTGTGTGTGTGCGTGCGTGCGTGCGTGCGTGCATATGCGTGTGTCAGATTGAATGAGTTAGCGCTTATCAGATTTTCAGTTTCTGATTAAAAATAATAAAGTGCAAAATTAAATATTCAGCGTTTAATTTTTTTTTCTGTCGGCCTTCCTCATTTCTTCTTAATTTCATAATTTTGATTTAAAAAAATTGATTTCCTCACACTGTTGAGGGGCGCCGTTTGGAGCAGCGGGGTGGGCGCAAGGCGATGGCGCTTGATTTCCCATTGAAAAAGATCAGCTGAGAGAAGGAGCAGGAAAGGACAGCTTTCTTGCTCTCTTTCACGGCTTCATTCTATTTGTGCATGACTCATTTTGTGGGTTGACAAGGCAGTACTGCAGGTTTAATTATCTGGGGAAGGTTTCACCTCACTCAACCATAAATGTGAAATAATTGCGCTGGGAAGCCAAGATAATACAAAGAGGTTCAAAGACCTTCGAGCTGGTGTACAAAGCAGGTCCTATGATCAAATGATAAAAAAAAAAAAAAAAACCTCAAGTTTATTTAGCTGTGCTGAGGAAAGGAATTCATCTGTTTTGTATTTGTATTTACCGTATTTTAATGAAAAGCAAACAAGGAGTGGTATTCCTATTTCTAGCCTTTCTTTTTGCAGATCTTACATTGTGTAATACTACATTTTTGATCGAATACAGTCATTAAGCATTTTTTTTTTCTTCACAAATTGGACCCCTATCATCATAGGAGAGAGTAAAACACGTTGAGTTCACTTTAAAGGCATATTAAATTGCTGGAAAAGATCATATTAATTAAAAAGTTCTTAAGGACAACCTCCTTTTGCGCCACAGATTTCCTGATTCTGGCAAGGGACAAGGGCACTCAGTGAGATAGTTATCATGCTTTAATTTATCATGGTAACCGGAGGCCACCATTTCATAGTCCAGAGAAAAACTAACGAAAATGAAAACGAAACAAGAGAAAAGGGAACAAAATTAAATAACAAAACAAACACAGAAAGAGTTGCAGAGACTAATGAGCAGAAAAATGGCTGAGAGAAAGAGGAAAAGATTGGAGGGAGACCACTAAAAAGGGCAAAATCAAAGGAAAAGGAAGGAAGGTCGAGGAGAAATGGAGAAAAAGAAAAGCGGGATCGCTGGAGGAACAATGAGAAGATAACGATGAAAAAGAAGAGAGCAGAGGAACAAGCAGGGAGATGCAAATTATAAAACAAAAAGGAGAAAAAAAAAATACCAACCAAAATAAAACCAATCCTAGACATGACCAAAATGGTGGTCTCTTAGGAGCAAGATAGCGAGAGTGAAAGAGAGAGAGAGAGAGAGAGAGAGAGAGAGAGAGAGAGAAAGAGAGATTCACAGAGAGAGAGAGAGAGAAAGAGAGAGAGGGGGGGGGAGGATCGGTAAAGCAAAAGGGAAGGAAAGAAAGTGAAGAGGCTCAGGAAGAGGGAGAGTGGTGTGAAGAAAATCAAGAATTCTCTGCATCGCCAAACTGCTAGCACGGCGCTCGGTCGTAGTGACACTACATTAACACAAGGAGGGAAACGCTCGTCTAGCGGACTGTTTATTCATGGGGAAATTACAATACCACAAATTGTTGCTGGTGCTGCGACTCGTGTGCTATGTCAATCTCCACAGGCAGAGCTAACCAGACATTTCTTTATTTAAGCTAAGTAACTTGCTTGCATTTTGTCGGAAACAAGACTGAATTATCACTTATGAACCAAATGAGAGAAATATGAGCTACAATGTTTTTAACACAGCTTAAGATGTATGCTTTTAGAGTGTTTTTCTTTCATCACTGCAGTAATGGCTAAATTGCTACTTGTATATTGCTACGCCCATCACGTAAACTATCAACGATATTCAGGTATCAATGACTATTGTTGCGTGCTATATTTATACATAACAAGGTTTGGTAAAAGCTTTCTGAGTGGTATATTCAAATCACAAAGAACTGAACAATGTAATACAACAGTATTATCGTCGGCATCATTATTATCATCACCAACACCAACACCATCTGGAATGTCTTGAAAGGCTACATCGATTGTCAGCAGTTATTGTAATATTTATTTAAAGCACATACATACACACATAAACATACACAAACATACAATCACACAACTATAAACGAAATACCCGAATGTCCATCACCGCCACCAGCACTACCGCCACCATCATCATAACTAACGTCAGGATTGTCATCAGTATCATCATGGTGGAATGTCATCCTTCCAAAGATTGGGCCACACTAAAGACCTCCACTCACCAGATCTTGTGAATCCCAACGCATTTTCACATTGTCACGATGGCCATGTCATGTTTTTGCAACAAAAGCTACTTCATGTGCTAGCGGTATGAGTCTCTTGCTCAGCTCCCACCCTGGTTGACCAGATAAAGTTTACTTTCAAAGTATTTGAGCACGGATTATCTGCTTTCAAAAGAGAATATTCGATCAAAAAGGAAGGTGGGAAAGACAGAAAACATCGTTTGCAATAGGACAAATTAAATATCATGCCTAAGGTAGAGTGAAGTATCTCCGATGATAAAGCAGAGCAGAGTAAATATTTTACACCAAGGCATCACTGGTGATGAGAATGAGAATGACAATATTGATATCTGAATACACATTTCGAGGACTATGAACATAATATCTCTTTGCCGGTGCAAGCTTATTTTCATGCTACTGAGTTCAAGATGTAAAGACCGTAGGAGCAATTAAATCTCCGAGTGGTGGTGATATTTACGGTTGATCTCAGCGTCTTCGTCTTGACTGCACTATTTTCAGAGAACATTAAAGTTACTAAAATCATAGTTTCTTCGATTCGGTTGTTTAACTTTTTCCGTCTTTTTCTGTTATTTTTTTCTCAGCATTCCATGTCCTATTCTTAGTACCTATTTTGGGAACCTCTAGGCTAGAGATCACAGTCATCTATTCTTGAGCTGGTCTTTGACACAAAAAGACACGACTAACTGGGAGTGGGTAAAAATTAAAAATAGCAACATAATATTTGAGACCGAACTTTTTTTTTTTTTTTTTTCTGTAGAGCCCAATAATCCACGATCTAAAAAGTGAAGAATTATCATTTCCCACATTTTTTTTGCTTTGTGCTGTTAAGCGGCTAGTTTATAATGATAATGCTATTTTTGATGGAATTAATGTTCATAGTATGGAAAGACATAATTTCTGGTAAACGAGAATAACATTTTTCTTGTCTCCGTGATATTCAGTGGTAATTAGTGCGGTTCATTAAACTCGACCCTTATGTTGGGTACTTGTATTTTTTATATATTCAAACTAGACAACATCATTCTTGGTAAATGATATTGATATATATAACCACTGGTTTCCAGTTCATATTACATCCAAAAATAAAGAACCGATGATCTCAGGTACCATTGTATATGTACACACAGTCGTACATGAAAAGAAAAAAAGGAATAAGGGAATGGACACACGTTTTTATTTCTACTACGAAAATTCCAGTAGACTCAGCTACACACGCACACAAAAACACAAACACGTAAACAGATGGACTGAAGTACTCGTACATTAAGCCACACAAAAGCCCAGAGGTTACGATTACGGTTTTAATACACCTTTGAACTTTGAACCTCCACCGGGGAACAGAAGCCCAGAGTTTAGAGAGTCACCCATAGACACATTTAAGCCACAAGCATGATTGCGCATCAGCCCACACGTGCGCGAGTGTGCCTGACACACGAATGTCTATTTATCTATTGTCACTCACACAAACACTCTAATGTGATCTCAACACTGACACAAGTAGAGCAAGTCTTAGGCTGGATTGCCATGTACTCTCAACACTAATGTTGAATAGATCTAGTTCACTACAACAGTACTTAAGATAGCACTACCTTGCACCGAGAAACTGAACACCACTTCTCCACACAGATCATTTACCCATGATTCTTGAATCCAGTGGCCTGCAAACTGTCAAATATTGTTTAATAAAACGGACAGTATAGGAGTCTGAAACATTACCCCCTTTTCAATTCAAAGGCAATCAATAATATTGTCTCAAGCCAGAATCAATGTTAGCCGAGGGGACACTACATTCATATTTGGCTCGACCTATGGACAAAGGGACATTGTCGTCTCCGAACCGAATCAAATCCAACGAAAGCGGACTCTCCGATGCCAATGGCAGATTTTGACATAGCACTGCCCGTTTTAAAATTGAACACAGAAGTTCAGAGCAGAAGTTGGACGAGATCTTGCATATTTTGTTTTTCTCAGGTTGAAATTTCTCACTGGTCTTTGCTTTCAAAGTGAAGTCGAAAATGGAAAATAACAAGAAAGATGAATTACCTGCTTCTAGCACCTTGCTGTTGAATTAACACATAAAAAGTGGGGTAATCGTGTTTTCTTCTGCCTGCCAGCTAACTGGCTAAAAGGCCTAATGGATGTCACACTTTCTTGTGTAACAGCTATGCTTTTTGTCTTACTGCAAGGTCAACTGTAAAAACAACGGCAACGACAACAACATTTAATAACTAAGAGGAGGGCTCTCTTCTCTCTCTCTCTCCTGTTTGAACTACATTTCAGATTTCTCTTTAGCAGAGACATCTTCCTCTTATACAACGTGTATTTCCCTTTATGTCTCTTTAATCCTTTCTATATCTCTCATCTCCTTTTTTCCCCCTGATTCTGGTATCATTATTCCTTTCTCATCACCCTATCTTTTCTTTTCTCGTTTTCTCCCTTTACCCCTCTCCCACCTGTATCTATCTGTCAGGCCAATATTACCATAACGGTCTCCTCTTGATGTAACTTAATAATGCAAACCACCGTCTTTTATCTTATACTCATGCTGACGGTCATAATTATGCTCTTACCCCCAATTCTCTTATACACTGCATATGTCATTAACACCTTGCACTTACCTGTCATAACCAATGGCACCTTTATTATGAATGCTCATAGCTCAACAGCAGGAGGAAAATATATTGCTCAGCCACAGCTCGCATTTGCTTCTAATGTAGTGTTATTTCTTTGGCAACCGACACGGGTCTTCATGTTGTGCCTTTGAAAATAAGATTCTGCTTCCATTTTTATATATGTTTAACACTATACGCTAAATGCACAGAATGTCTCTATAGTATCTCGACATATCAATTTGATAGGGAGTGTAATTTCTAAGTAATAGATCTCAGTAAACGAACAAAGGCTCACATGGAAATAAATTATGAGCAAGCAAAACGCTAGATCTAATGCTCGGTTTCTCAGCAGTTGACGAAACGGAGATGACTATTTTGTGACGACTTCTTAAAAACAAAACAACACAAAATAAAACGAGAGCAAAACAGAAGAAAACAAAACAAATAAGGGCTGGGTTGATGTAGAAAAACAAGATCTCTTTCACAATATTGATTCATACAAATGGAAATACTGTAAAGACCTTTTAAAAAGCACCTGCCATATTTTCATGGCTTTCATCACTGTTTTAGAGCTGCAAGCTGATCTGATGTTGCTCATTATGCACGGGGCCAACACCAACTAGCACAGCTGGTAGGCGCAACAATTCTCATAAATCTATGAAAACTAGAATGCGACAACAAAGTGGCTGGAGCAGCTTATCCTTAACTGTTATGTTTTGCATCAGTGGTGCTCCTGGGAGTCAAATCAATCCATCACCGTGTCGTCAACTGACGCATTCACTCATGCCAAGCCAGTTCCATAGAGAATTAGCAGAACAGAGTAGAAAGAGCAGAGCAGAACACAACGGAAATGTTTTTATGAAACAGTCTGATTTTGATGCCACCTATAGTGCATACCGATAAGCTTGCCATATGCCATATTGTGAGGATTTGCAAGTGTGTAATTGTGCGTAGATCTGTTGCTTGGTGATGCTGTGTTATGTCTATCTACTGGCAATGCAATTTCCAGTCTCCTCGAGCATGAACACATTAATTTATCTGCATGAACCGTATCTCATCTTACCTGTCTCTCGCCCAGGTGTCTGACAGAACATGGCAACACTGCCATTTGGGAGGGTGCCACCGTTACAACAGGTTGAAATCGGACAAATTCTGGGCTGGGGCCTGTGTCTGGTGGAGCCGTTCTCTTGTCCCCGAGGTTGTTGTTGCCGTTGTTGTCAATATTACTACTGCTGCCTGGATTACTCCCTCTAAGCCCACTCTGAACGATGCTGCGTGGTATCCCTGCAGAAGAAAAGAAGGAGGGAAAAAAAAACAATAATTTTTCATCATAAATGAAACCAGAAAGTTATCCTCAGTTTTGAAAATCTTCGACGTATGATCAATTATCGTTTTTCACTTTTATGTTAAATCTTTGATATCGTTCTATAATGGCTGCTTTTCTTAGGCAATGTTTGAAGGCAGCTACTCAACCGTAAAGTGTTAAAAAAAGAAAAAGAACATTTGAGTCAATGAGTCATTATAGCATTTTTTCTCCTCGGCGATTTCAAACTTCAGATTTACCAGGAAGACTCACAAAATCAACATTTGGAAAGTAATGAGAGAAGATAAGGCTGAGTTACAGTAGGACTGGAGAGAAGGTTTAACAGGGTCCGGGTGTGATGTGTAAAGCAATATTATCTTAAAAATGGTAGACAAATACAAAGACAGTATACAAGCTTTCGAAACTTTCTCAGGCAGCAAAACAAACATCAAAAAAAGCAAATGGGTACCAGATTCTGCCTCTATAATATGATATTAATGATGTTTGTGGATGGTAAAAGCAATCACTCTGTCATGTTTTGCGGAAAAAGATCTACAATAATCATGTTGAATCAAATCTCGGTGGGTAACATATCCAAGGATATAAACATAGGTGTGATAATGTGATAGACTACAGATGAACATAATGATATGGAAAAGGAAGCCAGGCAAAGAAAAAGGGTGCAGCTCATGTCGGCATGACAAAGGAAAGAAATCAATCCTTCCTGGAAAATCTGATGGGAAGTTTTGCGCATTAAATTTACTGTCTGTAGTCAGGAAAGCGAAAGATCTTTCACTTTCAGCATGAGTTGCATAATTTATTAGGAAACTGAAACTTACTTATATTCATTTTCCCACCTTATTCATGTAGGGTCTTAAAGCTCAGCATCAGGTTCAGTCACAAACACTATGACCTGACAGCACATGATACAGGCTATAAAATTCGTAACGATCTATCGTACAGTTGCAGGATCATCTCTTTCTGTCTCCTCTCTCCCAAAATCTCTCCCCCCCCCCCCACCTCTCACTCCCCATCCCCCTGCCTTTCCACCCCCATTCGTTTTTCATTCTTTCTTCCCCAGATCTACTGTAAAGACCCGAATAGTAGGTGCTTGGGTTCAGTCTAAAATCAGTCAGCTTGTTCCCTTCTTGTATTTGTCAGATCATTATCACCGAGTCACTTTGGAAAATCCCGGCAGATTCGCTACATTGAAACTCAAATTAATTGACTAAAAAGGGAGCGTAAACAGATATGGAAAGAGAAGGAGCATGGAGAGGAAAGAAAGAAGAAAAGAAATGAGAGTAAGAAAGAGAAGTATAAGCACACCAGTCTCACTCTTTGAATGAAATATAAATAGACAAAATCGCCTACAGCTGCTATCAGGTCCTCAACAATGCTCCTGTATGCTTATTTCCAAAATGCAAAATATGCATTTCATTTCTAAATGAGCTGAATATCGAAGGTTCATGTCATGCTTATATTCATCTGTGAATTTAATCTTGTACTATTTTTTTTTTTTTTTGCTATGGATCACTACTATGACTCTCCTTACAACATCAATATCATCAGTTGGTTTGCCCGATAATACCCCTTTGTCTCACATTCACAGATCCATGTCGCGGAGTCTCACCTGCTATCCCTCAGTTTCGGCCTGAGTTAGAAATCCGATCCAGGTCCGAACTCTGACGCGGCACGACAGCCGGACGTTTTGGATAAGTGGGAAATACACAAGACTAACGAGGGGCTTCTATCTAACGGAAGACACAAAAAGTAAGAGTTCTAGCTGAACCGTAATGGGCAGAGACAGGCAACATTCTCCAGCCAAATTGTGGGAAGGAAAAAAAAAAATGTTCGAGCACAGTCTAACCATATGTCACTGCTGATAGATACTATAGATCAGAGGTTTCCTAAGCGGTAACAATGGATCCCTTGGGGCTCGCGAAGCCTTCCCAAGAGGGTCGCACAGCCTTGCTAGAAATGATTTATGAAAAAGTTAACTTCAACTCATCGATTACATTGTTCTATGCTCTTAAATATTTTGGTTTTGGTTTTTGTTCCAGAAACAAAATTGTTTTACTTTGCTGGGAAATAATTACATGATTCTTGAATAAATGTTTTGTTAGATGTTTCTCTCCCTGTCTACTACAGAAAATAAAATGTAAATCAAGCTGCTGATTGTAGGCTGTCATGTGGATTTCAGGTTTTTGTGTAAGGGTCGCGAGTGCAAAAAGATTGAGAACCATAGCTACAGAGTAAAAGCAGCAAGTGAATTATCGTACTGCTGCTCTAAATGCATGTAGCGAGCTAGTTGTGGAAAAGCAGTATCACCTTGCTTACTCGACTGGTCTGCGTGGAGATGGGGATTGGTAGCATAAGAGATAACTTCTTTAAACCTTAAAAACGTTTAGGGTCCGATCTGGTCAAAGGCCTGCTCATCATAATATTTTACATCGGCATTTCTGTCAAAACAGCAAACAATATAGCAATACGGCATTCAGTAATATTTTAGACGATGCTAGCATGAACTGTCATTTTTTGAACTTGTATGTTATGTCAGTCCGCCGATGTAGAAACTCTGAGATATTTTGAGTTAATCATGACATGAAATTGTTTCAAGCCAAGCCCCCGCCCTCTTTCCATCCCCCCCCCCTACCCCAGCATAAACATTTTATTTATTTATTTATTTTATTAGTGCGATGGGCATTCTGAGTCCAAAACAAAGATGTAATAATAATGATAAGAAGAATGAGAATAGAAGATTAGGGCCTGTAACTTTTTTTCTAACAGGTAATCACCTAATTGAGGTTTGAAGAGCAAATTTATGTTAAAACAAAACTACCGTCACAGATAGCGTGATTCTATTCACTTTAATTATAACTTTCTATTGTCCGAACTGTCAACATACTGTGGCTTCTAAGTATGTCTGTTAATAGGTCAGCGCAACTGAAATATGATAATAATTCAAGGCAAAACTTCGGATGCCATTTTCGAGGGAGAGAAAAAGCCGATAGAACCAGGCCAGGGAAATTGAAAGGCGTGCAGAACCTGACAGGGAATTAGTCCCAACTTTTGGTGCAGTCGTTGGCGCTGAACGAAACCTCGCCAGCACAACGCCCCGTCCCTGGGGTGCACTAAACATGAAAAATAAATGAAAGTGGTTAACGAAGGGGAACCGGTGATGGCTGCATCTCTCAAACATCGAGAACTGAGGATGTTCATTTGGAGCACTGAAATTAAGGGTTATCAAAAAGCTTCCACATCTACGAGTGTGTACAGCTTGAGGAATGTTTGTGGGTACCACTGAAAATGTGGCATTAATTTTTTTTTTTAATATCATTTTTCACAAGAATATGTGTATATGTGTATTTGTTTAAAAGCATATTCACAAGAATATGCTTTCAAACAAATTAGTAAATACATGATTTCACAAGTAAGAAATGTTATCGAATATACTTTTCATATAATTCATGCATATTTTTTCTCATTCGTTGTTTTACAGTAAGAAAGTGTCTCAATGCTCTTAAAATGGAAGTACAAATCATTCAGCTCTTTGCCCTTGGTCTTTTTTTTTTTTAAATTGGCACATTATAACTAACAAATAATGTATTTTATCCTTATATCTACGTTTGAGCAAGATTGGCGCACCAACACTATGACTCAGTTTTGTTTTACCTTGCCTTCCTTTCTGTGCATTGTAAAAATAGTATCATTCCGTTTGGAGGAAAGAATATTTATAGCTGAAACAATCATTTTGTATTTGCTGGATGCCTGACGAAGCCGGGGGTGTGCGAAAGCTGTTCTTGAGTGTCAAGAAACCATTGTGTGCAGATGGCTATGGGATATGAAATCTTTTTCTTCTTCTTTTTCTGTTACCCTTGCATACTGAGATCGTCTTCATCAGTTAAGAATCTTTTCCCTGTCAGGTGCAAAGCAGACGAACAGTTACCATGTCAATGGGTTTGCTCCCAGGTAAACTTAAAACATAACGACATAATCTATGACAGATGCAGAAACTACGAAGATCATCAGGCAATTACCAGAGCGTCCTGAAAGTCCGGGTCGCAAGACAACGGCCGTGCCTCATAGGGATGCACTACTAAGAATTTCTGCTCTCTGAGTATTTTTCTTTTACTTTTTGTTCTAGGTAAGATATCACTGCAAGAACAGAATGATTAATTCACTGAGTTCAGGACTGAAACTCTCAAAATGAATGTCATGGGACAAAAACAGCCCACAATTCTGTGGAATCTAGACTAATTCATTTTCTGAAGGTACAGTCATATGGATTCATTATATTTCATGTACATTGTTTCTTCAGCAGCTGTCTAATTTTTGTAAAAATTAGAAAGTTAGAATCAAATCTTATCTGGGCATTTACGGGGAGTGAAAGATTCTGCCCACGGGATTCATTATGTGGTCACGCCAGACACTCGTACAACTCTCGTATCTAATGGAAGCTTCGGATACTTTCCTTTCTTTCTATGTAACCACACCGGTCCATGATTATAACCTGTGGCATCTAGGCAGTGATGAAATCGTCTCTGATCTCGGCACCCCCCCCCCCACCCCCCAGAAAACATCTGCGGGCACCTGAGCATCATCAACAAGACGGCATCTATTCAAATAACTTCTCTCGAAAGCAAGGTGAGAATGGCAAGGTGCAGCTTCGGATCCTTATGGCTGTGTGGTGAGATCTCTCTAAATTCCCTGCAGAGTGGGGTTTTTGCAGTCGTAAATGCACAAGCACCTTTATGCTGAAGAAATCCTCTCTGTCGGAACAAGGCCATTTCAGTATCTAAAAAAATGTCTCTAGATTTATTTTGAATCGACAGTGTTGCCATGATGAAAACAAAAAAATCTGTATAAACTACATTGGAACAATTCAAAAATACGGCCAACATCTTTTTACCCGAAGCATGACTGGAATGTTTTCGAGGGTGATTTTTCCTTCTATACCCGAACTTCGATGAGTATGATTGTAGATTCTAGTTTTGGGTCTAAAAGTTCTCTCCAATAATAACTCAGTTGAGAAAAAAGTGTTCATTTGTGCGTTTGGACTGGAACGTTCTGGTCTTACGATTCTGATCTATTTCAGATCAGTTAGCATCACGCACACACTTTCATCAAGGCAAGCAAATCACAGACGGGGTAGTGGACATGATCCTTCCAAATTCCGATCATTATAGATTTGTATTTACGCTTGATACAGCCATCGGCAGGAATCAGGAAAACCACACGCATTCAGTGCTACCCATCTGTGGCTTTTTTTTTTTTTTTGGTCCCTATTGAGGGCTTCATCATGCAAACTCATCGTTGATGGAATATTGCCTTCAAATTTCTTACCCAGCATTTTTAAATGGCCCAGACCCATATCTGAAACCACTGATCAGTGGTTGTCTACAGATGCACATACCTCTATGGAGAGAAAGTCAGAAACAGGCCGTTCATTCAACTTAAAAGTCGTCTTTTTCTTTCTTTTTTTTTTTTTTTTCGATAGCAATGATTTGCACAGACGATGTTGAAGGTGATTTTACACATACGTGAATTCACGTAAACTCCGCTATGTGTCTTGGCAGACACGAGTTTAATCCTTGCCGCACAGGAGGCAGAATTTCTCCATGACCGCTCTCTAAAGAAATTCTATCTGTAACTCAAATCACTGGACCCAAAATTTCATGATTTTTAAAGATCTGCACACAAAACTTGCATCCGTCTTTGCTTCGTTTTCTTCGCTCTACCCAGGGAAGCTGTCGGTAAGCAACATTGACGCCAGGTTTGAACCATTCACATCTATCATCCAGCGGACAGTACAGTCTGAGAAATGTCAGTCTGCATCTTCCTAACATCGCGTGTCTCGGTTCATTGTTGAAACTTGCATTAGGCTAGGGAATTTTGTCCTGGATAAGCATTCTATTTCAGTGTACAGATTCCCCAGCTCTATTTCTATCCAAAGACTCCGCACCGGCGGATAGCGTTCATTGAAGTGGCGCCTATTACGAATACCATGTCATTCTCCTTTGTCTGAGACTCTGAAAACAAGATGTCACCGGGTTCTATTAATAATGTGCTTTGCAGCTGAAGAGAAAAGAACTCTGATACGCAGGGAGAACTGAGCACATCTATGCATCGTGCACTGTATGACTGAGACAACGCTTAATATTCTCGGAGATCGCTAAAGATTGTCGTAAGTAGGGGATGGCACCGGTATCTTCTTACATAATTTGAACATAGCTGTTTATGATGTTTACCAGCATGCTGGAACTAAAGTGGTTAAATGCGTGATACTTAATTTTTTATTTTATTATTATTATTATTATTATTTTAATGTGTTTTCCAAGTGCACCAGTAACATGATCGGAAACAAAAAGGTAATTCAGGCTACTTCGATATGATTACATCAACAGTAATTATTGTTATCCATGAAAAACATTTACATGAATGAATCCTCTCCTTTGTGACCGTGATAGATAATTGCTAATGACGCGTAAGTTTCAGTAACTAGAGTAATAGAAAAACACACAAAAATGATCGGAACTGCTAGATAACTGGTAGCAAACTGTCGAGCTCAAATTTCTGCGTTCTAGAGAATGTACTCTTTACTATTAATAATCTCAATGACTTTTAATAGATTTTTTCTATCTCTAGATGGAAGAACGAGGTATTTGTACTGAACAATGTCATCTAAGGGTAAAATGTCTCCATTTATCTAGCATTGCGAGTAACTAGTACAAGATAGTCTAATTTAGGTCTTTTTCATGAATAATTAAATGTTTGGTGCAAACCTTTGCAGCGGTTATCTACGAATAGTAATTTATATAGAACATTAAGACCGAAGTTTGTTGTCGATAGTTTCGATTTCATGAATACTCAAGCTTTATTAAGATAGAAGCACTGCCAAATGAGCTGTTCAAGGATTGTCATATGTAAGTTCTTACTATCGCTTGTGCAACTCGTGCCTGTTATGTTTCAGGATTGTCTGAGCCTGTGCTTGGGCCACTGACTCGTTCCTTTTCAAAGATACAAATGTAATGGTGATAATTTTATAGGCCGTAATTTCCATCAAAGGGGATAATCGACAATAAAGTGTTGAAAACATGGTGTGCTATATATAGACCAAACTTTTATTTTGAGCATTTCATTTCATGGCGAAACATTGTATTTTACAGTGAATATGACTTTTTTTTTTTTAGTTTGCTTTTGGTAAGATTGTAAAGACAATTTAATTGTCTTCTAAACCCCAGTGAAATACGTATATAAAGTGTGCCGTTAAAAGGATACCAGTTTATCGAGATAACCTCCATCCAGGAGGTTGAAAGACCAAGTCCTGAACCCGTGAAAAATATTCCGGGGCAGGCATCTAACAAGCTTCGATACCAGTTTATTCAGACAAAAGACAAAACAATTGCTGGAGGGACCATACAAAATTGCCTGTGGGACGAAGAAATAATTGCGAAAGCCCCATCAATATTCAAAAGGTATCTATGTAATAACGACTCCCGTAGTGAGTAGTGCCTGCTTTGTCTGTCCTATGTCGAGACCAACAAGCTGAGCTCCTTTCATGGACCCTTTAAATCGATAGTAAAGACAGCTGCATTGTCAGTCTGGATGAGAACAAAACAACAACAAAAACAACAATAAAAAAAAAAAAAAAGTATTTCACCAAGCCTCTATTTGTCTGTCCCACTCTTGTTCAACTATATAGTTATTTTGTTATCGATTTCAGGAGTAGGGTGACTTTATTTCCCTTATTCTCTTTGATCATCAAACGTTTTGACTTAATGGATAACCGATAGGCATAACTAATAGAAAAAATGAGAAGCTCAGACAAACAACCAGTTAGGCGGGTAGAAAAACGAACACACAAAGGGATTGACATAAGAAAAATGAATGGCTGGATGGATGGATGAATGGATGGATGGATGGATGGATGGATGGATGATGGGATGGATGGCTGGATGGCTGGCTGGCTGGATGACTGGATGGATGGATGGATGGATGGAGGGCGGGCTGGATGGAGGAATTGCCGGATGTAATGAATGAATGGATGGATGGATATTTGGATAGATGGATGGATAGAAGAACATATGGATAGATAGACAAAGAAAAGAGAGAATAAGTAACAAATGAAGAAAATGGAAACAATGTAAATAGAGACAAATATGCGGGGGGGGGGGGGGGAGGGTGAAAAAACGAAGATAAACGAAAAAGAAGTAGGGAGAAAAAGGGCAACATTAAAAAACCTAAACAAATTCCGTTAATCTTT